>CAUHTR010000391.1:0-139068 GCA_959609185.1 Schmidtea polychroa | reverse complement strand
CACTTTTTTCTTTCATCATCTGCTGCTGCATAACCCATAGGAGTAAGACATGTATTTTTAGTATCGGAATTGTAATTTAAAATAGTTTCTATTAATGCCTTGTGAATGAATGTATTATTTCCGCCCTCAATCTTAATATTATTAAATCCCAACACTGCATCTTTAAAAAGAGTATGAAACAGGAAATTGTTCGGTATTACATCTGCATTGGCATCCAAAACTTTTCTATCTTTATCTACAACCTTAATCTGAACAGTCAATAAAGTATCATTCAAATCTAAATATTCGGTTGCGAACCATTAATATAAAACTCGATATCATTTCTACTATCGGTAATTGAATTCATAGGAAAAACTTCCTCAAATGCCCAAATTCTATTACAGCCTGGGGCGACGGTCTATCAAATATACATAATTCGGATTTACCACAAATCATTTTGCAAATATAGTTCCATGTCCTTTCATTCGTTTTGTTTATACGTGATATTCCATGTCTTTTACGTTTTGGAGCTGGAGCTGGAGCCGGAGGTTTTTCTTTTTGAAACATACCTGCAACCCCGGGTAAAACTTTCCCTAATTCTGCTAAAGCATTGTTTTTAGAGATGGTAATATTTCTGTTCATTCATAATAACATCTTTTGCAGTTTTCATACCAAAACTACCAATACGTTTAAGAATAGGCAGGGCAAATCTACCAATTGTTCTCAACCATCCTGATCCGAACTGTTTACCAATAAAATATGGTAATTCACCACCAGATTGGCTACCACTATACATACTAATAATATCAGAATTAGCCATTTATTTTACGAAAATGTAATGTCAAATGAGTTTTGAGCCTTTTGGAAATTCGATTAATTGACCAGAATCATCTCTTATATTTATTTCTATATTGTTTATACAAGATGTTGAAACAGGTAGATACATGGGATTTTCTACATTGATTTGTACAACTTCATCTTGATCATGTTTTTCAATCCATATAGATTTCATTAAAGGTACACTAGAATCGCCAACAATAACTGGTTCCACGATATTACTGTAAATGAACATTTGCTGATGATGTTTAAGGATTTTCGGTTTGTTTGTTCCTTCACAAACAAGTTCATTTTGTGTACATACTGGTTTAGTCAATCCTAATGTTTTTGTCAAATTTGAGTCAATTTAACTTGACTAAGATTAGAATTTATACTAAATCTAAATACTTTATCTTTTTGAAAGCTCAAAAACTGTTAAAATATCGCTACAATTGTCACCTAAATAAGTTTGTAATTGTTCGAGGTCTGTAATATATAAATTATCTTTAAAAGTATATGTATGCTCTGTTATTTCAATGTATGACAGCTTAAATTTGAATTCCACTAAATTATTAGATTTTGGAAAGTGTAGAGAGATTTATTTTGACTGTATCATTAAATACATTACGTAAATCAGTAAATCCAAGACGTTTAGCATCAGCCACTGTAGAAAATATAATTTCGAATGCTTATTCAAGCAATTCATGTATAAATAATGACCATCATCATAAATTATAGGTTTCCTTGATTTCGATGAACTCGTCAAGTTATAACTATCTTTATCAATAAGAACACTAATATATTCTGTTACTGCTACTTTCTTATTATATTCAATAACGGATTTGCTATAGATGGGAATAAATTGTATACAAATGTAAAATCCAAAAGAGCAAACTTCCCAGTCATTATCCAAATAGATGGGGTTTTGGAGTTCGATGATGAATTTGCGTGCTTGATTGTCTGGATGAATTAATGGACAACTATTGCTCGGCAAAATAGTATAAAAATTCACTTTACTAGGTCTTTTGCGGATATCCATGACGGGTTTTGATAACCATGCCATTTGACATAGTATTGTTATCCTTACCGACCTTTTAGTTTTCAATATTTTTTGAATTCTAAATACTTTTGGGGGAGGGAATGACTTGTAATTCCTGCTCATAAAATTTCCCCTGTACAATATTATTATCATTGTCTTTGATGACATACATTACAGGATTCTGTTTAGTATTTATTTTTGAAATTACAAAGACTTCATCACTCCAATTTGTATCAAAATTTTAATAAATGGTGATGCACTAAATTTTACTAATTCTAACATGGTCACCGACTTATATTTAGGTTTTGCAATTTTTACAGATTTTCTTAGAAGTCAATGATGTTTTTGATGTAATATCAACGGTCTCAATCCATTCAGTCCTCGATGTGATGAATGATTATAACTTGTTATAATTTTCGGTAAAGCATTTACCCATTTTTTATTACCTTGATGCACGAACAATTTCTTTAATCGATCTCTCAATGTTCGATTAAATCTTTCAACATGGGCAGCTTTGTATTGAGAATGTACCGAGTAGTGATTATTTTCAGTTTATCGAGGATTTGCTTAACTTTACTATTGTAGAATTCTTTACCTAAATAATAATAATAATAATAATAATAATAATAATAATAATAATAATAATAATAATAATAATAATAATAATAATAAATAATAATAATAATAATAATAATAATAATAATAATAATAATAATAATAATAATAATAATAATACCCAAATCTGTTTGCAAGTTATTAGGATGTCCATCTTTAAATAAAATATTAATTGCCTTGGACATTTTCTTCTGCAGATTTTGCCTTGACTGGTATTGCTCGTGCAAACCTGCTGTATACATTAATACATGTTAAAATATATTTATTCCCATGTTAATTTTCGAATAAGGTATCATCTCCATCATAATCCATTTGCCATAAATCATCAATACCAAATGTTTTTATACGCTCTTGTTGGAAATCTTTTCCGCATTGGTTTGTTCAAACTGTACGCAAGCTGATCTGATAACCACTTCTGGGTTTCTTTTTTCGAATTCGGAACTCTTTGTTTAATTTTGCCACTCCACCGAAACCGGCTTCGTCTTCTGGGTTCGTCCAAATCTTCTCCATTACAACAAGAAGATTTAAAATTAAATTTAATGTCGGGCAATGAAGGATTAGCACCCATTGTTTATGATTGATTTCCTACAACTCCACCTAATAAGGATAATGCCAAAGGTATTAATGCACGATAAATCCACCTTGTTGTTTAGATATAATTTTTCTCATTTGCTTACGATTTTTATTATTTACTAAAGATAACAATGGTTTCCTATGTTTGCTCAATAAATGCTTTTTTGATTTACTGATTTTAATTTTGCCTTTGACTACTTTAAGTATAATATTGAGTAAATCATCGACAACAAAATTTGGGAATGATTGCAATATATTCATTCTTTTCATACTCGGGGCCTTAACAATGCATTAAAAAAGGGAAACTGCGATGATTTTTAACTACTTTTTTACCGATTTTACAGGTTTTACGGGTTTTACGTTTAGGTTTAGGATTTTTCGAAATAAGATTCATTGCAGAGAAATTTTCAGTTACAAGTTTTTTAGATGGTGTATAACTAGTTGTTGGCGGAACTTTTGGAACTTTAATAGTCTTTCTAATACCTTTTCTTAATTTCCTAATATTTTTCACCCTTGCTTTTAAAAAACATTATTATTCATAGAGGTTTTCAACTTTGTTTATAAACCATGGCACCTTTTGGGTTGAAATATCTGTTTTTACTCGTAATCATCGGGACATTGTTGTGTGAAATCAAGAAATATATATCCATGAGGTATTTTTGTAGCATCTTGAAATGCACTGATAAGAAAATTACGATTATTAGGGTATGCTTGACGTGCAAGAAAATCAATCACTGTTGCATCTCTAGGATTCTTGAAAATAACTAAAATATTGTACATTTAAATTACGTGTTCGATGTGCCCCACCTTGATGAAATAGATTTTGTGTTATGAAAATAACTGTTACACCGACATGTCTGCTGATCTTTGTAAATAAATTATTAAAATCTTTTTCTTTATTAGCTTCTTGATACAAATCATCGATAATAATGACATCACTTTTCTTTAATCGGCTGGACCAGTTTTTATCGAATCCCTTTACTATTTTCATGTTTTTTAATTTACAGAAACTTGATTGAGTTAATCCATGTTCTTCATCAGCACCCCTATGCCAATAAATCCTGTTGAATTTTGATTTGAATAAATTTGATTTTAGTATTTACAAACAAATAATGTTTTTCCACTACCACTCGGACCAACGATTTGGTATACTGCATCATTTCTTAATTCCATTTCAAAATTTTATATATGTATATTTGTTTATATTCGATGAATTTAATGAACTCATGCTCAATTTGTATATAAAGACTAATTTTCATAAATGATTTAATAATGTTAGCAAATATAAACTATCGAGGAAATTTTGATGTATCGAATATGAGGTTCCCACCAGGGAAACCCCAGCAAATTATCGATAGAAGCGGGAAATATCCGATAATATTTTTCAAGACTGGTAAATGTCGAATCATGGGATGTAAGAAACCTTTGGATATTAATAAATTACAATATCGAATAAATAATATTAAATCCAATCAATTACCGTTACTATGGATATGGGACATAGTATCAATCTATATAAAATGTCGAAAAAATGTGATTGTATGTTTTGAACCGGAATTGTTTCCGGCACTAAGACTATTAAAATATAACCCTATATGTGTCAACGTGTTTGCTAGTGGAAAGGTTGTCATGTTGGGGTTGAGAAATTGGAGTATAGAGAATTTGTTGACAATGTTCGAAATGAGATAATTTCATTGGTCGATTTTTAATTGGTTAATTTCTAATTGGTTATTGATTGATTTAAAACAAACGGTTTTTTGTTTAGAATTCATTTTTTTTTTTCACTATGTACAAAATACCAAGCTCTGCAACCCTCATGAAGGATATTGACGATTCCGGTAAATTTAAAATTTTTATTTACACATTATTTACTATTTATTATTTTAGAAAAATATATCAAAGTTATGATCAATAGGATAAAATATTATTATCCGCAAATCAATGAAATTATTAAGGATAGAGAAGCAGAAATAATTCCGGACCTCATATTCTACACAACGCAAATTAGAATAATGGAGGTATTTCACCAGTTCCTGTGGGATATAAAGATAAACCGAAGCATCAAACAAATGGAGCCAGAGTACCAGTGCATCATCGGATGCTCATGCTGTGCCGATCGATACCGGCGATATGTCGAATGGGAGTTAGTGAAAACTCTGAGAAGGTTTCACTACTCCCGGATTGTTGATTTAGGTTACGAATAAATGTTTTTAATGTTTGAATTGTGTTTTTTTTTCTTTATATTTAAAATAGTAATAATAATAATAATAGAAATAGTAATAATAAAATAATAATAGTAATAATAATAATAGAAATAGTAATAATAATAGAAATAGTAATAATAGAAATAGTAATAATAGTAATAGAAATAATAGTAATAGTAATAATAAAACATTAATAATAAAACATTAATAGAACATAAATGCAGTATTAATGCAAATGACCTGCAATTTTAAACAAAGACATGCTATCATCTGATTGGTTGATAGACATGAGTCAAAGGTATAAAAACCCTGTAACATTTAAATTTAATCATTATTCACGATGACCAAGAAAATTTCAAGCACCGAAAAACCTAAAGAAATGGTACAACCAGTTCAAATGTTCCACAATTACAGAATGTATTTTTTGAAAGAAGAAATCAATATGAAATTGGTTGCACCAGTCAAGCTAATTCCGACTAAATTTGATTTCTTATCCGGCACGCTTTCAATGATTGATGTCAAAACTATTGATGATGTTTTTAAACGGATAGATTCGAATCTATCGTGTAATCAACATGCATGGTTCAACAATAGATATGCAAGATTTTATGATGCTTTTGATGAAATCAGTTTCAAAGAAAATGAAAATTGGTATATAACAATTGCAATCCAGGGATATAAAGTTGATAATAATGATGTATATTCTCCTATTTGGAAAATTATGTCTGCTAGACTTTCACAAATATTTTAATGTTATATTTAATAAATGTATTAGTCAGATTGTTTTTCTCTTTATTAATTGCAACATAAATGCAAATGACATGCAAATTTAACAAAGAAAATCTATAAACAAATTATAATATAGTTTTAAAGTGATGAAAATGACTGCAGAAAAAGGTTAACATGATTAATTAATTACCGAATTATTTATTATTTAGAATTTTTAATCAACTTTTGTTGGAAAAGTTAGCAGAATATCTGGTGTGAAAATTGAGGACATATTATCTATTACAAATGCCTTAAATATCGGCTGGTTAGTTGAGAGTCAAGATACAGGATTTGATGATGAGGAAGAAACTCAAGAAACCGATACTCAAGAAATTGATGAGGAAATCTATGAACCTATAGAGGAACCTATAGAGGAACCTAAAGATGAATCTAAAGATAATATTACGAATGATTGTATTGATCATGTCGTTGAAAATATAATGAAATGTGGAGATGACGACTGTGAATGTGTTAATTAATAAATCTTAGTTAATTAGTGTTTGTAAATTTATTTAAAATGTTATTTAAATATTTATTTAAAAATCAAACAAAAAATAACTATATTAATTTTTATTTAAAAATCTTGATAAAATATACAAAATAGCAACACCTGTTGCAAGTTTTAGATAGTTTTTAAATTTTCTCTTCTGGTCATCAATTTGCTTCGCATTTCTAGCGAGTTGATTGAATACGCCCCATCCGCCATTGGCTTCAATCCATGGTTGAAACTTTGACTTGATTATCTAGAAAATAAATATTAATAAAATATAAATTATAAAATTATTACTTCTTGAGACCACTGATAATAGTGCTCCGAGTCCCATAAACTTCTTTCGATAATTATTTTCATATAAGCGAACCCTACTAGTATTCGGGTCCACTTCATCTGATCGTCGCATAGACAGTTAAAAATTCTATTAAAATAGAATTTTTTGGTTTCCAGACAATCGGAATTGATCACATCTTCATAATCAATGTGATTACCTTCTATGACCTTTTCGGTCCGATCGACCAGGAAACATAGGCTTTCCATAATATTCCTGTTGACTAGTTCTCTTAAAACATTTTCCATAAATTGAGACATTTTTACAATAATTTAAAATATGATGTTTTATTTATACTAATACCGGATGATTTTGATTGGTTGATAGACTATAAATGTAAAAGAAAGGTTTTGATTTGATACACCATGAAAACTATATTCATATTGCTAATTATTATAACGAGTGTGTGCTCTCACAATACAACAATAACTGTGGAGTCTTTTAATAAATCAATATGTGTTTGTCCGAATACAGCCAAGTTGATGGATATTTTATATATTCTCGACAAACCAAATGGTCAAAGCATCCAGGAAAAAGAATATCTCAAAGATTGGAGAATTTAGAAAACAGTTATGAACTATCATTTGAATATATACAAATATAAAATTGAATTGATTCATCATATTATGGTTTTCAATAACTCCATTGTTGAAAATAAAAAGAATATGAAAATAATTGATAATAAGCATGATTATTTGTTAAAAAAGATTGAATTATTATTAAGAGAAATTCAAACAATCAAAGGATCAATAGAATCTCTGAAAATCAATTCTACGTTACCAATTTCAAACAATATTGCTGCGAATAGTACATCAATATTTAGTTTACCTTTGTTAATTTTACATTATTTTATTGTTTAAATAAATGTATGTTTTGTTGATTTGTTGATTTGTTGAGCGTGACCAGTACCCTTGTGAGCATTACCCATAGGGGGACAAAATATTTTGTCGGATAGACTAGGAGTATATAGACTCAGAGTATATAGATTAATAATAATAATAATAATAATAATAATAATAATAATAATAATAATAATAATAATAATAATAATAATAATAATAATAATAATAATAATAATAATAATAATAATAATAATAATAATATAATAATAATATATAGCTCATTCGAAAGGTCTTGGATTGAGCTTTAAAATGAGCTATCGATTATTAATTTTGGTTGGCGGGAACTTTGAAAAAAATTAAAAATAAAATAATAATATTTTTAAAAATAATAATAAAAATAATAATATTTTTTAAAAATAATAATATGACCTTGATGACTCACCGCGATGAGTCATATGACCTTGGGAATGACCTTGGATGAGTCATGCGACCTTGAAAATGACCTTGATGAGTCATAGGATGACTCAGATGACCTTGAAAATGACCTTGAAATTTTTTGATGAGTCATCGTATGAGTCATATGACCTTGAGGTAATTTTTTCAAGGTCATATGACTCATAGTATGACTCATATGACCTTGAAAATGACCTTGATGAGTCATAGGATGAGTCAGATGACCTTGAAAAAATTTTATCAAGGCCATATGAGTCATACTATGAGTCATATGTCCTTGAAAATGACCTTGATGAGTCATATTATGAGTCATGGTCTTTGTTTAAATGACCTTGAAAATTTTGATGAGTCATACTATGAGTCATATGACCTTGGGAAAAAATTTTCAAGGTCATATGAGTCATACTATGACTCATTCGACCTTGAAAATGACCTTGATGAGTCATGGTCTTTGTTTAAATGACCTTGAAAAAATTTTTCAAGGTCATATGAGTCATATTATGAGACATACGACCTTGAAAATGACCTTGATGAGTCATGGGCTTTGTTTAAATGACCTTGAAAAATTTTTCAAGGTCATATGAGTCATATTATGAGTCATACGACCTTGAAAATGACCTTGATGGTCATAGTATGAGTCATGGTCTTTGTTTAAATGACCTTGAGAAATTTTATGAGTCATCGGATGAGTCATGGTCTTTGTTTCAATGACCTTGATGAGTCATATGTCTTTGTTTAAAAAAAATTTGTACTTTTAGACTTAGCATATTTTTTGAAAAAATAAGACGACCGGGGGGGGGGGGTACTGTGCTAGCGGTGCCCTGTGCCAGCGGTGCCCAATCCATCTACTATTATTAATTATGGGATTATCTCCGTGCCTATAGACCCCAAAAATTGATTGCGAGATATTTAGCTAAGTATTAAACTCTAAAATTCAAATTTTGAGACAGATTATTTTTGAACATTAAATTTATTCAACCTTGGAATTCCAGAATCTAATTTGTAATGCCATAAAATTTTCTACAACGAAATGAGCAGAAATGGTTTTAATTAAATAGTGAAATAAACAAATTAAATTACTATTTGTTGAGACGACAATCATGTGACTGGTCGTTTCTCATCCAATAACACGAGTCTTCGCTGAGAATTGCCTAAATTTTACTTAAATCTGAAATATAAAAGTTTCTATAATATAAAAAAAATCGATAAAATTATAGTATAGGAACACAAAAGCTGTGTGTAAAAATTTAAAATATTCCAAAAGTTAAAAGTTTTATTATAGGAATTGAGAAAGTGGCAGAAAAATAATTTTACATACAAACACAGCACACATAATATAAAATACATGCACATTTGTTATTGCGTTTTTTATTTCGAAAGTTAAAAGTAATTAACATATTGTTAACATATCATTATTTTTAAAAAATTAAAAAATCATGGTGAAATTTTTTTATCAAGAATCGGACAACTTTACTTTGATCTGTAGAAAAAAGACGATAAAACATTGTAAGATCTATTTATAAAATATTTTTCAAGTTGATATTTATGTTGGCTTTTATGATACTAAAAATCAACCGTTGGTTACTCTGACTCCACGTGTTCCAAAAATTAATAAACACTACTCCCAACGTATATTTGCTTTATCAATAAATAATTACAACTTTTAGTTAACTACGATTTTCTCACAATTTCCGATCGAATTCCGCTCTGGAAGGTCTCGACCTTGTACGAGATAAAAATAATTTTCACCTTTTTATTTGATTCCGCTCTCTGATTCGAACTCTATTAATACTTCTTTTCTAACTCTTTTCTAACTCTTATTCTTCTTGAATTTATTCCTCAAAATCCTATTGTCCGTTTCTTCTTCCCTACCTAAAACTATTGCCGATTATATGAATTTGGAGTTTCCTTATATACTCCCATAATCGTTGTAATTGCGCCGTTTTTGACTTAATTGGTTTTGATATCCTTAGTTATCATTCTCTAATTAGCAATTTCTGTTGACCCTCTTCGTAATTCTTCTTCTTTTGCTTACCCTCGTTTATCCGGCTATTTGGATAATTGCCCTCTGAATTCCCCGTTTGTTTATCTTTCCAAATTGCCAGACTCAGGTTTTCTTCATCGCTCGGGTTCTCCATTGGCTTGGGCTTCCCATTGACTCGGGTTTTGCATTAGCCAATTAATTAATTAATTAATATTTTGCGTTTTTTCATATTGACCTGTTTTATACGACCCTTTCTAAACATTTTCTAACAATTTTTTGCTCACTGCCTTCTTCACAATCCCCTACTCTACCTCTCTCCCGTTTTCCAGCTTCAATTTCGATAACATTTCACTTAATTGCACTACCGCATTTTTTCATTTCGTGTCTGATAGTACGTTTTTTAGTTTTGTTTTTATCAATTCTCTTCTTGACCGCCTTTCAATTTCGCTTTTCCTTTTATTCTGAACTATTCGATTTGATATAATTTAATAATTTACTTTTAAAACCTCAACATCTATTTTGATTCTCAGATATTTCTCTGGAAACGACGCCTTTTTGCGAAGGTAAAGATCTGACAATGTAAGATTTTTTTCATTTAATTACAAATAGTGTGAAGGTAGCATTTCTAATATTGAACAAGGTCCTTCGACGTCTTTCGATTTACAGACAAAAATTCGAAAATCGTAAATTTTAATAACTTATTTAAAAAACATACTTTCATAGAATTACAGAACATCACAAAATTCATTTTATCAATGCCTTTGAAAATGGGGAAAATTACGAAGAATTTGAAAGATTACTTGGAATCACCAAAAAATCGATTGGAGCAATAATTTATAGATATCAAAAATATGGATAAGTTTGCAAAAGGAAAAAAGGTGGCAGAAAACAAATAATTTTAGAAGAACAGGGATATAATTTGTTGGATTTCGTGGAATTCAATTTTTATTCATCTTTGGAAATTTAAAAAACTAAATGTGTTTGATGATTACTTTATTTATTTATAATTAAAAATATATCTGAGTTACACTATATCGAAATAATTCAAAATAATTTCATAAAAATCATAAAAAAAACCTGAAAATTAATTAAAAATAATTTATAATACAAATGTTGATTAAATGTAATATTTAAGACTTGAATAATGATCTCATAATTATATAAACCCAAAATTCAAATCTTAAAACTTTCTTAAATTTAAAAAACTTACTTGAAAAACATTTATAAAATAGAATAAAATAAGTAAATAACTTCACATTCTCATAAATGGTGAGTCATCTACTAATGCACATACCAACGTGTATTATAGAAACTTTTATATTTCGGATTTAGGTGTAGGTTATCTGAGGAAATAAAAAAAGCAATTTAATTTACCGCAGAGTTTCTCACATTCCACGAAAATGGATATGATGTTTGAGTCATCCGAACATTGGGAAAATAATGAAAATATTATAATGAAGATATCGTTTATCAGTATTTTTAATTATATTTTATTAAATACTTTGATTTTCTCAAATTTTCTCAATTTACCACACATTACCACATTAATTCCTAAAAATACATTAATTCTTAAAAATATTATATATGAAAATTTGAAATAATAATTAGTGAAATTCAAACAATCTCAGGATCAATAAAATATTTGAAAACCGTAAATAATTCAACTTCAAACAATATGGCTGCAAATATATAATAGCTTAATAATAGCATTCAAAATATCTTTATTGTTAAACAATATGGTTCAGGCATGTTGCGTAGTATCAGACGATTCACACTTCCAATTCTTAATTGATTTAAAATTAATTAATTAAAATAAAAATAATGAAACATTTATTAAAAATCCCGATAAATATAAACGTCGCAAAAATCGTTTCAAAACTTATTTAAACAATAAATGTTTCAAAATATTTTAAAAAATCAGTCCATAACACAGCCCCAACAACTCTGGAGCAGTATCATTTCCCATTACCCCTTATTTAGCTTATATAGCAAAGATTAGAAACTACCCACCATCTGGAACACTAAAACAGGTTTTCTATGGGGGATAGACCTTATGGCCTGCTCAAGAGGCCCATTAACTACCTACTTACATCGGTTCTCCAGCGGGTTCCCTTGACCTATATTGTCCTTGTGTAAATTTTTATAACAATAAATGTTTTAATTCGTAATCATAATGACTATCTATGAATGGAACTTGAACCACGCCTGCTTGAATGCGTGTGTAATGAAAAATAAACGAACAATTTTAATTAGATTTTTATTGTTTAATTAACTTATTATGTGACTTTAAAGAATTTATTCAGCCCTAATTTTATTCAGTATTAAAACTAGATAATAAGAACTTTCAATTTTTACTTCAGATTTTTTTTCAATTGACATTGCATTTATTTAAAAATTGAATATGAATCAGTGATCGATAAAGCTGTGCAGAAAATTCTAAAATATCAACAAAAACATCGATATCTTTACTGATTCATAGCCAATTTTTATTAAAACAAGAAATTGGATGTTAATTTTTCCAGTCAAAACATTAATCAATCAGAAATCAATCAAATTCTGTCAGATTCGTTGTATTTCTATTAGCATTAACAATAAAAAACAAAATACTAATATTGGCCATCATTAACCTCTTAAAGGTTTAACCCGTATATATACGTACGTATATATATATGGACAAACTGAATATGGATTTCATATTAAATTTAAATGGAATTCTGTGCTTCTGTTTCGTTTTAGATTATCCCGTATGGATTTGTACGCTGTCTGTACAAGCCCAGTATAAATTTCAGCTATATAAGATTTTGATGAAATTTTCTTATGGATAACATCCTTATAACTTAGCCTTTCATTATTGACAATAAAAAATACGACCTTTTTTGAAACGTTTTTTCCCGGAGAAATGGGAGCGTTAAGAGGCTAAACTGTAAATTAAAACAATGCATTCAAATAAGTGCTGTCTTTATTTATTGTATAATCAATAAAAAAAAATCACAAAGTTTAAAATATTTCTAAAATTTACTATATTGAATGAACGGGTCCATCCAGAATAGGATTGTCCACAAATTCTACATAACAACTTCCTTGACAATTAGTTCCTTCTAATTCAAACAAGTCAACAGTATTGTACCCAAATCTCAATACAGTTTTTGGAACGAATAAAGTATATTGGGGACCTTTTGTATTCCAATATCGGCCAAGATTAAAACCATTAATTAAAACGACTCCTTTGCTGAAGTTTGAAGTCTTAACAAAGGTATCCTTTGGAGCTGAATTTAAAAATAAAGATCCAGTAAACAAGCCAGCTTGAGTTGGAGCAGAAACCCTAAATATGAGCAAGTTTCAAACTAATATTCAAAATATTTCTAACAAACTTTGACTTGTGGAATGTATTAATATTTGAATGGACATTTGTCAAATTAATCGGGTAATGCGTCCAATTCGACAATATATGACCATTGACCGTCACGTTCCCAATAATACCCTGTGTAGAATAAATATTCTCATTTGCATTGTATTAGTTAATATTATTATATAAATTACTATATAATTTGAAATATTTTGAATTGTAGTGTATAATGAGGGCACTTCCACTCGAACCCCTTGCAGGTCAATTTAAGGTCAAATAATCTTTGTTTTAATCAGCGATTACGTCACATATATTACTATATTATAAGAAAGGCTGATGTCTACATACTTGAAATTAATTTCTAGGTTAAAATAGCGATATTATTATTTACGTAACAAGGGGGGGACAGGGTACGCGATAGTGGTTTTAAGTAAGTAGTTAGTAGCCCCCTGCAGCACGACAAACGGGGGGTTGCTGCAGAATTTTTGTTTGCTTAACGGTTACGTAACTGCTACAGAGTGCCACACTCATCTTTTCTGGGATTTTCAATAGAAAAAAGGTCCTTTAGAAAAAAAGCTATGATTTTTCTGATTATGGTGAAGGGGTCTCGATGAATCATCAGAATTTCAATATAAATTTCAATTCTCGCTACAAAAGCATGAAATTTGCCAAGTATAATTTGGGTGGGTCTCCTTGGTCCTGGGATTTTCAATACAAAATTCAATTCTTGTTAAAAAAGCATGGATTTTTCTAAGTAAATTAAGGTCTGTCTACTTGGTCCTGAAATTTTCTATGCAAAAAGGGGTCTTCACTAAAAAATCATGGTAATTTTAGGTCTCAGGATATTTTCAATACAAAACCCGTCTATCACTAAAAGCATGTAATTTTCTAAGTATCATTGAGGTGGATCTCCTTGGTCCTGGGATTTTCAATACAAAAAGGGTAATAAATACTAAAAAAATTGCTAATAAATACGTAAATTATTGGTTCAAATAAGTAAATTTAAATTTTAATTTTAAAAATAAAGTAAAATAAGGATCTAAAAATTGAATTAAAATAAATTATGGTTCAAATTTTAAAATAAAAGTAAATAATGGTCTGAAAAATGAATAAAAGTAAATCAATGGTGATATTTGGTAAACAAGGGCTAAATTTTAAAAGAAAGTAAATCAAGAGTCTAAAAATTAATTTACAGTAAATTATGGTCTCAGATTTTTGAAATAAAGTAAATTACAAGCTCAAATAAGTAAATTAAAGTCTAAAATTTTAAATTAAAGTAAATTAAGAGTCTAAAAATTGAATTAAAGTAAATTATGGTCCAAAATTTTAAATTTAAGTAAATTAAAGTCCAAATTTTAAAATTAAAGTAAATTAAGGGTCTATAAAATTGAACGAAAGTAAATAATGGTCTCAAATTTTAAATTTAAGTAAATTATGGCTAAGTTAATTAAGATAAATATGTAAATTAAGGGTTAATTTTTAAAATTAAGTAATCAGTGGTCTAGAATTCTAAATAAGTAAATTAAAGGATTATTTTAAAATTAAAGTTATAACTAAATTAAAGTAATATTTTTATATTTATTACAGAGTTATTCAAAACTATATATTCATTTATTCAAAACTATATATTCATTTATTCAAAACTATATATTCATTTATTCAAAACTATATATTCATCTATTCAAAACTATATATCCATTTACTCAAAGGTATGATGAAATAATTAATATGCATGATATAATGACTATTACTGTTTGTTTGTTTAATTGGTTTTTAAATAACGTTAAATATTAAAATTCAAAAGGCGTCCATGGCAAGGAAGAGTCGCAAAATGGTAACTGTTGAAATGGCGGAAACGATTATTAGAATGGCGCAAAATGATAATATGAAAATAAAAGATATTGCAACAAGCTTGGATTTCAACAGACAAAACTATTCGAAAAGTTTTATCTGATAATAGGAATGGGAGGAAATTTGTTGAGGCGAATACTAAATTCAAACGGAGTATTTTAGAGCGAAATCGAATATTTAATGAAAATGAGCAAGCGCTTTTCAACATAGTGGCTTTAAATAATAGCTTAATTCAAAGTGAGATGAAAGAAAAAATATCCGAGCAAACTGGAGCAGTAATTTCACAGCCAACAATATGCCGAAAATTGAAAAAACTGAAAATAAGCAGGAAACGACTCTCGTTAATTCCAAATGAAAGGAATTCAACAGCAAATATTGAAAGGCGAGCACTATATTGCGCAGAAATTGTGAGAATCCCAAGGGAAAACTTAATATTTCTGGATGAGTCTGGGTTCAATCAACATCTCAGGCGTGCTTATGGATATTCGAATGTTAACACCCCCGCATTTATATCCGTGCCGGGGAACCGCGGAGTGAATAGGAGTTGCATGTGTGCCATTGGAAATCATGGTGTGGTGGCATCAGAAGTTTTAGTCGGGCCTTACAATTCAAGCCTTTTCATTGATTTTATTCGACTGAAACTTGTTCCATATTTCAGAATACATAAAAATAGTATTCTAATAATGGATAACGTCAATATGCATCGAACAAGGGAGGTTTCAGAAGTTTTAAGAACAAACAATATCGCATTCAAATTTCTTCCGCCGTATTCACCGATGCTTAATCCGATTGAAGAGTTCTTCTCGGTACTAAAATCAATGTTTGCAGCACATAGGATTGAATTCCCCGACAAAACACTTGAAGAAGCATGGAAATTTTAATAAAATAATTTTTAATGATAATTTTAGATTGAAATTTTTATGAAATATTTAAATAAATAAAGGGTTAAATTAAGTAAATTTAGGGCTAAATTTTAAAGTTAAGTAAATTAAGGTTAAATTCTAAAATTAGGTTGTCAATGGTCTAGAATTTTAAATAAATAAATTAAAGTTAAAAATTTTTAATTAAAGTAATATTATAAAATTATAGTAAATTAATGTAAGATTTTTAAATTTATTAACAAAAAGTTTGAGAAATAAAAATTTTAAATGGAAATTTTAATGAAATAATTTGGTTTGTGAAGTTTGTAAAGAATAAAAATATGTTGATAAATTCCAAAAATTTTATTTAAGAAATTGGGGTACTATTTATAGTACCCGGTGTGCCGACACCAACTTAATCAGCAATAGCTTATTAGAAAATAATAATTAGTAACATAATTTAAGGACCCGGATAATCAAAAATAATAAAATCACACATTCAAGCATTCAAGTTAGGGAAATCAAATACCCCATTATAATTACATCATAAAGTTGAAGTTGAGAATATTCTGGAGGATTCTTTCAAAGTCCGATGAGCGCGTTCGACGAGGCCGTTTGTTTGCAGATGATAGAAGCTTGTTCTTAAGTGTTTGATAGCGAAGCTAGATGTAAGATGTTCAAAAAAATCTGATTTTAATTGTGCTTCATGGTCAATGATGGTATAGATTGGGATTCAATAATGTGAGAACCAGGTGGATACTAAAACTGATGCGACCATGTGAGCGGTGATGTCACCTCATTAGAAAATGGAGGATTGCTGGTTTGGTGTGTCGGTTCACTTTGTGTTGTTGGCAGCCTTCACATTCGGAAACCCATTATTTTACATTTTTGAATAATGAGAATCATCTGGCCTTTTGGCGTAGGAGGTGGTATGTAGACTTAATTTCTAGGTGGTCTAGGTTGTGAATGGCGAGAAATTCTTCTTTCCGAAGCGAAGCGTGTAGGATTGGTCTGAGTGTGTTTTATACATTGCATCATAATGTAAACCATCAATTGTCTGTAGCGAGCCTTTGAAGTGGACGAGGTCTTCTGAGGTCGGTAAGGTTTATCAGAGAACATCTTGAGTAAGGACTGGAGTTGATGAGATAGAGGCTGAAATGTTTCTGGAAAGATAGTCAGCGATCAAAGAATCTGTGATCAAAGAATCTGATGAGTATTTTAAAGAAATTGCATTTATTTACGTTGATTTGTAAGTTATGACGGTTCAATAAGTCAAGAACCGTGTACAGGTTTTTGGTGTGAGTGGTTGCGGTCTGATGAATCTACGATTACATCATCAAGATATGGAAAAGCGTGGGTAACACCCTTGAAAATTGTGTCCATGACGCGTTGTAAGGACTGAGCTGCGTTTCTTAGACCGAAAGACATAAACATGTATTCGAAATTTCCAAATGGTGTGGTTACAGCAGTTTTGAGAACATCATCGATATGAACGGAAAACTGATGATAGGCTTTCAAATTGTCAATAGTTGAAAATATGGTGGTTTGTGAATAGCGTATTATTAAATCTTTGATAAATAGGATTGGGTATGCGTCGTGAACAGCCGCTTGATTGAGTTGACGGTAGTCGCTGTACGGCCTGAGTGAACCGTCTATCTTCGTGACTACGTATATTGGTGACGCGCATGTTGATGAAGAACAGCGTATAATGCCTGCATTCTCGAGACTGATGAATTAAGCTTTTACTGCTTCGAGCTTGATTTATTTAATTTCAGAAACGGATGAGATGAAAAATTGGTTTGAAAATATTTTTCTTTTGTAACTAAAAATTGTGAAAAATTAATTTTAATTCTCATTTTACAAAAGAGGAATCAAAATGGATAAGTTTGTAACTGCAGGAACCATATGTTCCAAATTATCGATAGTAATACCGTGTTTTCATTTTTGCACGTTTACTCCCTATTATAAGCTCTATCGACACTTCATTGTTATTTTCATTCAATATTATTAAAGTATATTTTTAATATGTCATTATTTTGTTTCCCAAAAAAATACATAAATCCTCGAAATGCCAAAAAAGAATTACATCAATGCTTACAAACTTTCAGTATAAACTTGGCCGCCTATTTATTGAAAAACCTGGAAATAATAAACACATAATCGGGCTTATAATATGCAAAATAAAGCAATAAATCCTTTATATTTATTATAATAGCAATTTTACTTTCACGTCATTGACCATGCCACGACCAGAATTAATGTGGCCAGAATTTTCGATTAAAATAAATAGGTTTTCATCCAACTCCATCGTGAGGGATAAATTGGTCATCGTTCTTTGAGGTTTCCATGATAAGTCTAACAAAACAAAATACAATAAATCAAATTCCCTTGAAAAAGGCAGTGCCGAAAATTTGTGAATATCAAAGACATCGATATATTTTCCGATTCATAGTCAAGCGTTTTAATTAATACAATAAATAGTGTTTATAAAGGGTTTTACAGAAACTGTAAGTAAAATATAATAACTGTTGTAGCTACATAGAGTAGCTACATAGTATGACAAATAAGTATTGAGCTTAATATGGAACACAAAGGAATTTTCTAAAAATATTTTTATTCATAAAAAAATTTTTCTTAAAATATCAAGACATTTTGACAGCTAATGGTTAACTCAGAGATAGTATTTTCGAAGAAAATCGTCGGTTTGTCGACATGGAATCCATGTGGTAGATAACGGCACTCTGTAGCACGACCATTCGATATACCCTTTAAGTCCCCCAGTTTTTCCATTGCTGCAAAGGGCTAAAGAGTGTTTTTAAATATATTTGCAGACCAAAATAAACTAAAAATAGTTCAGGTCAGATTTATTCTCTCGTTAGAAAAGCCTAAATAATTTTTCAGGTCAAAATGATCTAGAAATAATTTTTAACTAAAAAGCTTGTGCCGCAGATTACCACAGAGGTTTTGGTCAAAATTACATTAGGATGAGCTATTTTAGGTTTCTAGAATTTAAAATTAAAAATTTAAAAATTTGTTTTAATTATCATTTACATAATAATTTTAATTTTGTTTAAATCGTTGATTACGTCATCAATTTATATTTTTAAGAATTTTTTATGTCAATAAACTTAAAATTAAATTCTCTATTAAATGAGACTATGGCGTAATCAAAATTGTGAAATTTTTAGTGCATCATTTTGGAATTTACACATCTTTTTATACAACTTAAGATATTTTCATTCAAACAATATATAGAGATAAAGACATATAAATAAAGACATATTAAAATACAAACATTTAATAAAATCCCAGAGAAATTCGAGCACTATCTTTCTCATCCATTTTATATCCCTGTATTGAAATATTTACAAACAAGCTTTCCCCATTTTTATATTCAATTTCTTCAAAGGCATCATGAAAATGGGAATTTCGATTGAATATATTTCCATTGCAACTTAGATTCTTATTGATTTTGACCAACGCTTTATTTACTGCAACATCTTTTTTTGTTATATGAGCTATGAAACTTCAATATTGCAACTTAATTTGACTGAATTTGAGAATTTATAAAGAATTTCATCTACCAAAACATTTGTACTGGTTTCACATCGTTCTTGACGTGCTTCGTCTCAGTTATTTTCTTAATTGGACTTGTTTCTTTCAATAAATTAGAAAATGATTTCTCACCAAAAACGTTCTTAGATTGCATTTTTATAAATAATGTCATTTCATCTCTTTTTTATACTTGTGTATAACCAATCATATTAATGTATTTGTATTGCAAATCACATGCGTGTGTGAATTATTGTCTTTCGCGTGTGACCTTTTGGTTGTGAGTCATATATGGTTTGCAGATGTATTGCAGATGTATTGCAAATTAGTTAATTCTTTAATTAAAACGTGTACTAATTAGTGTGATATATTAAAGAATTGATATTAAGAATTGATATATTAAAGGGCTCAAGTGGGTGGAATCTTTAGAGAAATTAAGGGATGTATATTGACGTTTAAAGAGTTAAGATATCTGGTGAGAGATCGGTTAAGATTGGAATATATAATTTTTAAAAGGGATATAATCGGTTTGGATTTAATGAGGGATCGGTTAAGAGGGAAATAAGTGATTAAGGGTGATGTTGGTAAAATATCAATGTCTTAAGGGAAATTGCAATACATTAGTCAGTTATGAATCAATAATAATATGAAATTATATCGCTTTATTAGGTTGTGATGAATGCACAGTAAATTAATTTATATTGATGGTTTAGATCAATGTTTTATTAAATTTTCTATTAATTATCCATGGTTTTATTAAGTAGTGTTTTTTTGACCAATTTACTTGGTTTTGACAATGAAATCTTTAGAGATAATTGGGATCGATATCAACTTTAAATTATTTTTATCTTTATTTAGGCGGAGAAATATTGACGTTGAGAAATATTGACTTGAAACATCGACAACAACTAAAGAAAACTGATCTTTATTGGAAGAAATCTATCGGGTGATTTAAATTAGTAATTAAATCGGTTGAATATCGGTAAAATATGACCATTTGAAGAAATATGGATAAATTTTATCTTTAAATGCAGTATAACAAATATTTAATTATTTTTAATTATTTTTTAATTATAACTGGTTTTATCATTAGATTTTATTTAATGGATAAATTTAATTTTTCAATGAAACTCCTTGGTTAAATTGTACAGTAATATTTATTTAAAATTTTGAGTGATTTAGAACCAACATTTAATTATAAGTGGTTTTATAAATAGATTTAGAGTTAATGATTTTAGAAGATTTTAGTGAAATATGTGTGATAATAGGAATTAAAGATATAATTATAGTCATTTAAAGAAATTTTAAGGAATCTTATTAGTTTGAGGGAAATATATATCTTTTTAAGGGTATTTATCGATAAAATACTAATCTTTATAGACAGATATTTCAAGGAAATTTGATGATTTTTTGATAATTTTATTATTATTATTTTTTGACAATCTCTTCTCATGTGTCCCGGGGTACCACACGCATAACATTCGACTACCTCTCTCTGGATCTGTGGACACTGACTTCTTACATGTCCTTGCTTCCACATGAAAAACATGTATCTGCCTTCGTTGTTATGCAATCTCTACTCAAATGTCCTATCTTGTGACATGTCCAACATTCGTTCTTAGTTCTGTTCGGTCTTTCTTCTCGATACTCTCTCGGCTCGCTATTATATCTTGGTGATACAATATTTCTTGCTTGATTTGTTACCGCGTCTTTGTAATTTCTTGTTATATTCTGTTCTGGCCTTCTTTTTCTTACTGCATAGACCTCTTCTGAAACTATACAAGATTCGTGTAACTTCTTGATTTTTTTCTTCACTTCTGTTGTTCCTTTGGTGTCTTTTAGACACAATTCTCGTTTAAAAGTCTTTTCGGCTGCACAGTGTACCAGCAGATATTCTGTTAAACTTTCCTTGTTTAACTCATGCCCCAATATTTTATCAACTAACTCGTCTATGATAGTAAAATATTTATCGGGCTCCTCACTCGTCTGTTTATAAGACATAGCAGATTGTAAATCCTCTGCCAAACTTGTTTTCTTGACGAATGCCTTCCGCAATCTTTTCGTATAACATTTGATATTTTGGTCAACTCCTGCATACATCTCTCTGATCTGTTTGTCGATCAATAATTCGATCATCACTTCTTGTCTTGAAGTAGGCATTTGTACCACGTTTAAATATTTATCACATTCTTTAATGAATGTTTCAACATTATCTCCTTTATGATAATCATTTCTGGATAGCTTCTTTGCGAAGAAATCCATAGACGTGGTCACCATATTAGAAGCTGCTAAAACATCTTCTAAATTACTTTTTAAATCAGGTTCAAAAGAAAACGTCATAATTCCAATTATTTATTTAATGAAATATTCTATAATTTTCAAAAAAATTTCAGCTTTATATAAAATATTTAAAAAAAACATTTATTAAACTTTCGATATTTATTTAAAAATGATTTAATAAAAGCTTGTTTAATTTTTTAATTTTTTAATTTAAAAATTTCAATTTAAAATTATCTTAATAAATCATTGAAATATTTAATTCTCAGCTGAAAACACCTCACAGGGCCCATACAGGAGAGCCTTGCACATCGCACACACTCCCCGCCATAACTAGCTACACCACTGAATAGGATAATGAATAAGAAATATCAATCATTAATTCACACAATTATGTTTTAATTTTATAAACACAATATATATAATCTACATAATATTTAATGAAAATAATTAAATAAATAAAATAATATATAAAATTATTACTATTTCTGTATTTTTGTCATTGCTCGAAAATATATAAGCAAAATCGCCGATTCTTGAAAATTGAACTTTTACATCCTCACACAAAAACTTGGACTGATATTCAGAGGTAGATGTGAAATATATCATATAGCCTTGGTACTAAATATTTGTTGAGAAATAAATAAAATACTTCAATTATAAATATAACAAAATCATTTACAACAATTATTAAAAACTTTATTTTATATTATATCTTTTTGTTTTCATTTAAAATATTTTTAACTAGTTATGCAATAACATTTTTTGGTTAGAGTTTTTAAAGTTTTATAAATGATGGCGACTTTATTGACACTGGAAGAAGAGGGATATTTTTATTAAATAATTTCATAATATAAATGCAATTTCATCTCAATAAATTCAGAAACCTTTGCTAATAATAATACAAAGGAATGAAAATTTTAAATTTCACTTGGAAAAAAAGCAGTAATGCATATTTGTAATAAAGAGAAAACATTGATATATTGTTGAGATATAAATGAAAACATAGCAAATCCCAATCCAGTCTTTTACAAATAGAAAAATGTATGTAGTGCTCGATGCATGTACACATTATTATTAGAGCCCGAGTCCCAAAGTGTGGCTCAATATCTGACTTATGGTAGATTGTCCACAATTTTAATATTTATTTGATCGACTTAAGTTGTTAAAATATTTACAACTTTTATGTCGAATAATCACACCATACGAACTATTGAACTACACTGTAACCATGTAATCAACCTTGAGAAATGGTTGATTAAAAATTTTGCTTTTCAAATTTAAAAGAGTCAATGAGCCGAAGTATAATAATTCCTAAATTATTTCAATATCAAAAAATGTTTATTTATTCAAATATTATTGAACCAATGGCTGTTGGAGATGTAAGAGTCTCGTTATTTAAATATATTTGGATTAAAAAATATGAACAAGGGGAAGTTGTGCAATTAGAAATGAGGAATCCGATGGTACCAACCTATTTCTATTTCCTCTATAAACAACATTGAAATCAATATACGTGAAGATAGTGATAAATTAATAAAATTTAGTAAAGATACGAAAATGGATGGAGAATGGTAAGTGGTTTTCATGGACTTTACTTTTATGTATAATAATTTTTCTTTTTATAACAATTCAAATGTTAAATCAGTAAAAGTGTATTACAAATAAGTTATGAATACTTTAATATATAATTAATTAATATATATTTAATATACATTGATGGAAATATTTTGAACATTAATTGTAAATATTTTCCTTTTAAAATAGAATTTGACTGTATTAAAATTCAAAAAGGAAAAATTATTAAAATTATATTAGAAGATGATGTCAGTAAAGTTCAATTTAGTAAATTTTTGGCTAATACTTTAAGATTATTATAAGAACCATATACCGACAAAATTAGAAACACATAAGAAAGATGATCTAGTTCAAATAATTGAAAAAAAATTCCATGTATTTACCTCTATTGTCTTCATATATAAACAATATAGAAATCAATATACGAGATGATAGTGGAAAATACGTAATTGGAAAAGGAGATAAAACATGACATTACATTTTCGTAAAATAAACGAGTAATTCTGATATTGTAAATTTTTATAGTAGTAACCAATCGGGAGGTGATTTACCATATTTTGTAGGTAAACAGGTTGGAACTGGTTGGTTGAAGACAATAGGTAGTTTTGCACTTCCAATTAATAGACGCATTTGAAATTTCGGTATGAAATCAACTAATGACGTAATTAATAATAATTCCAAAATATTGTCTGCATTAAAATCAAATACAATATCTGAAATTAAGGATTCATTGCCTACAATGACGCAAAATTTAACCAAAGTAATTAATAAAATATCTGACGTATTAAAAATTCAACATGAAAATGAACAAAAAGAACAAAAAGGGAGAACACTTAAACAACGAAAAGCTATGAAGAAAAATATATACAAGACATGATATTGTACCATCTTTGAAAAATGATTTAATTTTAATTTTTTGAAATAAATTTTTTATAATAATTTTATTTTATTGATAGTCTCTACCTTAAATAGTGTTCCTCGAAAGAACACGACGGAGGAATATGAAGATCAAAAGGAGAGTCTAGATGAAGAATTAAGGGATCTAAGAACGATCAGTAAAAAATTGCAATGATTGGACATCACTGCAATCTTAGATAAAGACCTGCAAGAGATCGAGGAAAAACATCAAATAATTGGGGCACTGATGGAAAGAAAAGCAAATCAATCTTTTATGGAAAAGAAGGAAAATGTGAATGATGATACAATCAAGAAAAATAAGTCAGTGCATAAAAGAAAACTGGAAAGTCTACAGAAAATTACAATACCTGTCTTTGAAGGCAAGATGAAAGAGTACGAACCATGGAAAGCAGCTTTTACGGCGTGTGTTGACGAAGCGGAAGGTGATAAGGTTGAAAAGATGTTTCACCTGCACAAGTACCTTCACGGAGAGCCATTAAAGTTAATTGAAAATCTATGATATTCGGCAGAGGCCTATCAAATGGCAAAAGAGAAGTTGGATAGGCGATATGGCGGGGATGAAAAAATATATTTATCAATGTTAGAGGAGTTGGACAAGTTCAGGTCAATTCGAGAAGGAGATTTGAAGGATTTAGACTTATTTGTTGGATTATTAGAAACAATCACCGTTCGATTTAAATCCACTGGGAAAGAATCCGAGTTAAAGACTGGATGTCTTTTTCAAAAGTGTTTGGGCAAGTTAACGACGAATCTTGTGTATAAATGGAAGAAAGACAAAATAGAAAAGGAATTGCGGGAGACGATAGAGGATTTGAGAAGATGGATACAACAAGAAGCGGAGATCGTAAGGTCCACTAACGAGGTCGTTTATGGGACTCAACCAAGCACCAGGGCTTATGATGGATCAAGAGTAGAAGGTGTGTCTAGAGGAAGAGAAAGCTTCAATCCAGGAGGTCGGACGCATTTTACGAGGCAACCAGATGGCAGAGTTAAAAGTGGAACGGTCTTACAGGCGAATAACTCTAACGGCTATAGATCAGAGTGTGTACATTGTGGTGGTCAACATTACCTAGACCAATGTGACAAGTTCAAGCAACTCACAATTTCAAAAAGAAAGTCATTGAAGAAAAGAAACTGTGCAGAAATTGCGTCAAAAGAAATCACATGGCGAAGGAATATCGTAAAGAATCTTTCTGCAAGGTTACCGGATGTAAGCAAAGACACAACGAATTATTAAATGAAAAACATCAATGAGGACGGTTCAGAGTTATTTTGCGGGAAATGAAATGGTAAATGACGAGTTACGTGCATTTCTGGGAATTGAGGACACGCAACTCAACAGGAGTAAGGCATCTAATGAAGAGCAAGGTGCTCAGAGTCATTTAGATGAGCAAATATTCAATTCTGGAGGAACTAACGAATTAGTTAACGTCACTACAATCACACAAAATATTCAAGAAAAAATTGAAACGTGGTGTACAGTTATTTGTTATCCAATACACCGTATATTTTAGCACAATTTAATTAATATACCTGATTCAAAGATTCCATAGTAAGTGGATAAAGTGACTTGAACCCATTTTGACTAAGCAAATGAAACAAATAATCAGGAATTTGCTTAACCGAACATAGACCGTATGCAGCCTTTGTTGTATTGTGTGGAACAGGGATAAATGGATGGTCGGGATTAATCTAAATTTCGCCAGAGATAAACCAAAATAAATTATTATTGAAGATTACTGCAAGTAAAGCATTTCTGATGGCTAAATATTTCAATGTGATATCTCCAGCTTCCGACAACGGAGCATCGTAATCATAACTAGATATTTGAGGCAAATATGGTGGATCATTGGCTCCTAGTAATAAATATTATAACGAATTCTTAATTCTTTTAATAAGGTAAATATTTTTTATTGTTTCTAAAACGTCTTTGTTTAAAATAAAGAGTTGATAGAATTAATATTCATAAATAACATCTACCAAACTACAGTTGAGAAAATGTAAAGAATATCTAATGAAAATCGTATTTCTAACCTTTTGCACTTGGATCTTTTCTTGACTAAAGCTTACAGTTGACTTGTGGGAAAAAATTTATTAGTGTGACTGATGAGAAATGGTTAATAGATATATTAAAAAACACATTCCAAAACCGATTAAGTAATAAGTAAAAAAATAAATTAATAACCAGTATATATATTGTTGGGCAAAAACTGAGTTTAGATCCAAATATAAAGATCGTAACGGAATCTATGGGTACACAACACGCATACCCAATACTAAGTTAAGTTAAAATTAAAACAGTTAAAACACCAACTAAACAAAAATAATAGAACTCATCACACAACAGTAATCAACCCAAATTAAAAGAACACATCAAAATTTCATTAAAAAATTCGTGGGGTATTTTTCATAAAATTCAACTGATGTAATTTTATAATTAAATTTTATTTAAGAAATATTGCATAAAACCCACTTAAACAGAACATGAATAGATAACAACAGTAAACAAATTCGAATTAAAAGCGATAAAGCAAGAATAAAACGGAAATCAGAAAGATTTTATTATACTAAAATCAAAAATAATAAGGAAATAAAATTGCTGTCCAAACAAATAAAAATTCAGAACAATTCATAAAAATGGCGAAATCCATCATTGCCTCCAAACAACTTAACTATGTAAGGATTAGCATCAATAAAATAGTAACAAAGAATTAACAAAAAAATTAACAAAACTGGGGCTACATAGCGCTCAGGATAAAGTTGAGAAAAATCGATCCGGCTCAAGGTGCGACAGCTGACGACGCAGGTGAATCAGATCACCATTGACTAGGATTTAACCGACCAAATCCGACCGGTGGCAGTGGAGATGGTGGAAATCACCAAACAACGGCAGACTAACCAATAGAAAATACACCAGGAAAATGCCAATGTTGATTACCTGTAACCCACCAATATATAAACTATTTCTTTCCATGATAAAAAATAATGAGGTGGGCCAAATCATTTGATTGGTTATTGGAGTTGATTCTACATGTTCGTCTCTAATAACAATTGGTGTTTCGACCAGTCAGAGGGGGACAGACATATACTTCTGACTGGGAGTTTGTTGGTTGATTGTCCTCGCGTCTGTGTGCAGAATTATAGTAATATGGATGTGCACAACAGACGCGAGAAATAGGTTTCTATTATTTTTGTATTTTATTTTTATATTGTGAGTTTTTTAGAATTGATTTAATTTGGTAATTCGGGTTTGGTTCGAGGAATTGTTGTTTAAAAGAGTATTTTTATACCAGATTTGAATTTTCGGCCTTAGTGAAATATGGAAGATAATGAATGTTTGATATGTCGCATTTCAATGAGCAATATAGCGAAGAGATGTCTTTTCCAAGTGATCGTGGCTCAACAAGATCGTTTGAAATTATTAATGGAAGTAATGTAAATGTCATAGATAATCAAGATTTTTATGAATTCGTTTATATTTCAAAATTTCTAATTGACATTAATTCAATTTTTCATAGTTTATCAAAACGATTGAAAATCAACGATTTAATTTCTGTAAATCATAAAATGACAGAAGAGGAACTCCAAAATATTTTTATGAAATTTCCCCAAAAATTTAAAAATATTCGTAAATTATCTGAAACCATTTATGACATTAGCGATATAAAGATAAACTTGCTAACTTATGAATATGATATTCTATTTAATCGAGCTCTTAAAAAGATCAACACAACTCAAATGTTTATTAGCCAAAGTGTTGAACAATTATCCAATGTTTCCAATTCATTCACGGCTCAATCTCAGGTTATTGGGCACGTTAAATGTTTTAACAAACAATGGTTTTGCATAAATAAAGCGTGTGATGCGATTAATTACAAAGAAATTCTTCTGATTTGTCATAGACGAAAACAATTGGTGTTTTCTATTATTCTTTAAATCATTGTCACTGGCTATAATTTTGATGATAATTCTCTTCTTTTTTTGACATAGTTGAGAATGTTTTCTGAAAGATGATTTCTCACCAGAATCTTGATATCCGTAGATTCTTCGGTGCAAAATTCCAAAGATAGTTTCCAAGACATATTTCATTACGTACATTACATTTAATGTGATGAGCGAAGTTTTAGCAGAAGCAGTTTCTTGATTGCCTGGCAGTTTTCAATGTGCAGTTATGTTCATATTTTCATATTATTAGTCAGAGCGTGCGGCAATGTTCAAGATTTATGTTAAGAAAGTTAAAATGATTTGAAGATCATGAAGTTGAAATGATTGTCAATGAACTAAATACAATATGATGTTAATGAAATTTTGAACGAATAAGTGAAAGAAAGTTTACTAATCAAAGTTTCCTCAATATCTAAATCACTCAAAATTGTAAAACGATTATAAAAAAGAAATCGCGTTAATTAGTTTTGATTTTAAATTATTTTCTATGATTATAAACATCTTTAGAAAATAAGACATTTTTGCTATTTAATCATATGGTCACCCCAAATAAAATACCCAAAATAGCCAACATACAATACATTCAATCAAACAATTCATATAAAGTGTATAATAACTATGGAAAGTAAATTAAAAAATGAAGGAAATGAGTCTTGGATAAATTATTACTTGTATTTACATGTCAAAGAAATCTAGAAATTTGAAAAATATCTAAGAAACATTTTCAGATACAAATCTGTTGACTTTGTTCATCTTAATTCGGGTTTTTACCTTAACAATTTCGTTTATTTTCATTTAGATTTCGACTGCAGATGAATCATGTTTTTACTGTCGAAATATAAATGAAGAGAAACAATTTATTAAAAAGAGAGCTTGAAGACTATAAATCAGTAATATATCGATATTTTTTTGATACTCATGAATTTTCGGCACTGCCCTTTTCATGTGAAAATTTACTTGAAAAAGACATTGCCGAAAATTCGTGAGTATCAAAAATACATCGATATATTACTGATTTATTGTCTTCAAGCTCTCTTTTTAATAAATTCAATGGAAAAAATAATCAGTGGTGAAATTGGGAAAAAAAGTTCTCATGAAGAGAAACAAATTTATAAAATCTATTTCAAATTTCTAACCATTCCAAAATCCAAAAGTAGTTCCCCCATGAAACATGTACATGTTAACATTGACGCTCATTGAATAATTATACATTGTTTTCAATCCACGGATGACATCAACTGTATTAACCCGGTTGTGCTTTAACCCCCACGAATCCAACCAGCCAGAATAATATTCAGAATTTGCCTGTTTTATTATAAAGCATTTTATCATTATTTATATAAATATAGTCTTTTATGCAAATTTTATTATCGCGTTTGTTAGATGTCCCAAAATGTATGATAATAACCATATTTATACTTTTATTAATACGTAAAATTTAAAAAGTGCTTTATATTTCAACTTTAAAATCCTCGATTAAGGGAATCCGGGCAATAAATAAATTGTGATTATCTTTTGATAATTATATGAATTTGTGGGAATTGTCTGCACTAAGGATCCGTTCGGATTTGAGTAAGATGAGAGGATTTGAAATATTATTATAATTTATATTTAAGATAAATTCCAACTTTAACATTTTCTGCTACAAAGTGTTTGTTTTTTAAATATTGTTGATTTATTAATTTTTTAATTTCGAATTTTTTGTGATCAATTCTCTATAGTAATTATTTAATACACGGAATCAAATCTATATAGTTTGTACAATGAACGCGACATTTAAATTGAGGGGGGTAAATTGAGGGGTAATGTAAATAACAATAATAAAAAATTTGACAGTACACTAATATATATACAAGGGACAACTCTCCAAACCTAGTTCATAAAAACCAATATATTTATTAAGCAAAACAATTTTAACAAAATAATTAAAAATTGCAAAAGAATAAAACAAAAACATCAACAGAATAATAGAAAATGAAAATGGTTTATTTTACGAAAAGTTCAAAGAGGTCTAAATTTAAAAAAAATTCGAAATATTATTAAAATTTACAACATGGACATATTTGGGATTCTTTCCGATTGATAGAGAAATTTATTACTTAATTTAATTATTAATTTAATACATCTCAGACTTGAATATAGTAATTAATTAAATTTTATTTTATTTAGTAGAAATATTATAAAAAATTATTACCAGGGGCCCACTCGGTTGCCATCGTTTCAAATCACTGAATGCTGATGCTGGATTAAATGCACCTATTAGTATATTATATTTAGTATTATTTCATTAGAATGATTATTACAAATATAGAAAACTAACATAACTTGATATAAAATTACCTCTGCTCTACATTTCAACTAACACAAGTATATTAGCAAATATATTACTCAAAATCCGTGACTCGCAATACTTATCTAATAAATTTTGAAGTTACTTGAACTCTTTCGTGTAATTTTTGAGTAACATAAGGTGAGTAACATAGGATTTAACATAAAGTAACTCAAAAATTATAAGAAAGGGTTAAAGTAACTTCAAAATTTATTAGATACGTATTGCGACTCACAGATTTAGAGTTATATTTTTGTTGATGTACTTGAAATATTGTGTAAGTTGAAATGTTGAGCAGAGGTCATTTTAGGGGTACGCTAGAAAAATATTTTAAATATTTGAAGGGAAATCGAAATTAAAGTGCATATAGTTGATAAACACTGATATTTATGATACATTGGCGAATCTTTGATGTTGAAATATAAAATTTATTTTCGTTTATTCCATGTTTAATTATTATTTGTATTTACATCATGTAGCAGTTTCAACATATAAATTATAATTTAACATTTTTTAAAATGTTTTTCCGGTAGGAGTATAAATATGTTATGAGGAAGTTTTATGATGAAGAAATTTTTAAATTGAAAATTTTAAAAATTAAATTTTAGATTAATTTTTAAAAAAATATAAGAAGATATTTTAATTAAAAATATCTTCGTAGAAAATTTGTTTAAATAAGAAAGTTTAAAGAAGATTTAATTTGATTCTGATATTTACTGAAATAAAATTTATGGAAACAAAAACTGATTTTAATGTTTTACAGGATGAACATCCTAATATGGTGGAAGCGGTAAACACTGACGCAATCACCGAAAGATTGCTACCAAAGGTATTCTACCAAGGTGACGACTTGGAAAAGTTCATTAAGAGATGCGAAATTTATTTCGACGCCAAGGGAATCACGCAGAAGAAAGATCAGAAAAGATTAACATCTTGCATAATTGATGAGGATCTCCTGGAAGTGTATGCCAAAACACTGAAAAAAGCCGAAGGATTCCAGGTTAGGTTGCGATTGGCATTCGATCGCGAAAGAGATGTTTTAAAGGATCTACAAAACTTGTTGAATTACAAGCGGAAGGGTGAAGAAATAGAAACGTATTTTAAAAAGGTGGAGGACCTTGTTGATAGGTTGTTTGAAAATAAAGAATTTACCAAAGAGAAATTAACAGTAAGGATGTTAATAGTATGTGCGGAGAATAAAGAAGTTGAGAAAGAAGTGATACTACGGAAGATAAAAAGCACAGAAGAAATAAAGGAAACACTAATTCTGATGGACAAAGTAGACAAGCAAAGAGATCAGATAAACAGTATGAAAAGTTACGCCAGAGTGGTCTATCAGGAACCACAGAGAAGAGTACAATACAAGAAGAAAGAACAGAGAGAAGAAAGTATCCGAAGAGAGATGCCAGAATGCTGGTTATGCCACAAAATAGGACACACGAAAATTGATTGTCCAATAAAAGGTAAAATAGAACGCTGGACATGTCATAGAAGCGGACATATAAGTAGAAACTGTCCAGATAAAAAAGCTCCAAGATGTTTTGGATGTGGAAAAGGTCATATAAGAAGATTGTGTCAGGAAATACGTTGTGAAAGATGTAGCAGAAATTGTCATAGATCCGAGGAGTGTTATACAAAGATGAGGTACGGGAGAGCGACGGAGAGACAGAGATTCACCGGAAACAGATACAGTCGGATAAATGGTATCGAGGAAGAAGAAGAAAGGGAATCGTGTGTAGAGACAAATGAAGATAATTTTAGGAAGACGTACCCAAACAACAGGGCTCCACCAGTAGAGGAGTTGGTTGGAGCCATATTCTAACAGAAAATTTGATGGGATATCCTCAAGGGGCAGAAAAGTGGGAGAATGTTGGAAGGGTAAGCGAGAAAGTATACAGGTTCCTAAAGAGAGAAATGTTTGAAGAGGAAGTGGAAAGAATTGGAACCATTGAAACGGAGCAGGTTGTTGAAATTTTGTATAACAAAATGCAAGGAAGGCCTAGTATAACAGTAAGGATGAATGGGGAAAATTTCGACTGTTTATTAGACACTGGTGCAAGAATCAATGTAATGAGTGTGAACTGTTTTAACAAGCTACGAGGACAACAATTGACGAAAAGTGACGATAAGTTACGATGCGCAAACGAGAGAACGATCGAGACAATAGGAAAAACGAAGGTGCAAGTAACCATTGGAAATGTTTCGAAGGAAGTTATATTCATTGTGGCTGAGAAAGCGACACCAGATGTGATTGAGGAATCGAATTACAAGAAACATTTGGATTTAGACTGTTAAAAATTAAAGATAGCGAGGCTAGTGAAAAAGACAAGAACTATATTTGTAATATTGAAGCAAAATTTGGCAGAAAAATAAAAGATGAAGAACGATTGATACGAGCGTTGGAACATAAAACCATATCGCCAACCACTAAATTTGGAATCAAAGATTGAAGAAGCAATACAAAATTTGTAAGAAAATGGAATTATACGGAAATGTAACTCTCCGTGGAATACACCGCTAATATGTGTATGGAAAAAAGAGAAAAAGGATATTAGACTATGCTTGGACTTTAGACAGCTGAACACGGTAACCTTATATTTGTTAGGAGGATCCGTCTTTTTCAGCTCAATCGATCTAGGTAATGCATATTACCAAGTGGAACTAGAAGAAGAATCACAGGAGAAAACAGCTTTCTCAACAAAGAACGGACAATATGGTTTCAACAGAATGCCGTTTGGAATTACTGCAGCACCTGGTACGTTCCAAGAAATGATGACAAAAGTATTAGGCAAAATAAAGGGAGCAATGGTGTATTTGGACGACTTCTTGATTTATTCAAGCAGTAAAGAGAAACACTATACAATACTCGGATAAGTGTTAAAGGCGATTGAGGAAGCAGGCCTAAGGATTAATCCAGAAAAATACCAAATAATAAAGGAAGAAATCAGATTCTTAGGACACATAATCAGCAAGGAAGGAGTACAGACAGATCCATCTAAAATTCAGGCCATACAGAACTTTGGGAAGCCTAATTGCGTAAAGAAACTCCGAAGCTTTTTAGGTATTTGCAATTATTATAGAAGATTCATCAGTGATTATGCAAAGGCAAGGATGTTAAAACAATTATGTAGCGGACCAAGTAACAAAAAATTAGAATGGAGTGAAGGAACGAATAGCGTGTTTGAGGGATTGAAATTAGCACTCACGACGGCGCCAATCTTATGTTTTCCGGACCTGAAAAGGAGTTCATTTTAGATACCGACGCTAGTTTCGATACCATTGGAGCAGTACTTTCACAAAGAGATAAAGATGGAAAGGAAAGAGTAATTGCGTATGGATCACACTCGATGATGAGCCACGAGAAAGGATATTGTATTACAAGAAAGGAACTATTGGCGGTATATTATTTTTGCATTCATTTTAAGTACTATCTCTACGGAAGAAGATTCACGCTCAGGACAGACCACAAGGCAATCACGTTTATGATGACAACCGAGAAGCCGATTACTTCACAATTCCAAACATGGATCAATTATTTGAGCAGTTTAGATATAAGAGTAGAATACAGAAAGGGTATTAATCACCAAAATGCAGACATGGTGTCGAGAACTAAATGTGACACGTGTTTTCAATGTCAAATGGCCCACGAAGAAGCTAAGAAAGGAAAGATAAAAACAAGATTACTAGACTCGATCAGAGAAGAGGGAAGAAGCAACATCCAACATGGAATTGTTGAAGAAGTACGAAAGAAAACGATGATACCTGAAAATGAGTTACAAGAAACAATAAAGGAAATACATAGACTATTGTGTCGTGCTGGAGTCGAGAAGATAGCCGATTATATGAAAGATATATATATGTTTGAAAACACCTGTGGAGTAAGATTCAGGAGATTGTTCGAAGTTGTGAGATTTGTCAAAAAACCAAGGCTTTAACAATAACAACGAAAGAATCAGTAAAAAGACAAGATTCGAAGGAAATGTTCGAAATTATATTCGTGGATATATGTGGACCGTTGGCAGAAACAAAAGGACGTAAGAAGTATATATTGGGTATAATAGATCAGTATAGTAAGTATCAAGTCTTGACAGCGATAACAAAACAAGACGAAGAAACAATAAAGAAAACGATTTTAGAAAAGTGGATTTTAAGATTTGGATGCCCAAAGGAGATAAGAGTTGATTGCGGAAAGGCGTTTGAATCAGGAATGATGAGAGAATTCACAAAGATGCTAGATATTAAATTATGTTTTTCGAGTCCATACCATCACCAAACAAACGGTCAGATAGAAAGACAATTCAGGACAATACGGAATTTGATAAATGCTACTTTACAGGATAGAAAGAAGACGGATTGGGCAGAGATATTACCAGAAGTCGAATTCACTTTAAATGCAAACAAACAAAAAACGACAGGGAAAAGCCCGGCAGAGATAGTTTTTGGAAAAAAGATTAGCAGGGAAAAATGGTACGGGCCCAAAGAAATACCGATAAAGGAAGAACTAGAAGAACAAACAAGGAGAAAATTCAATGTAGGAGAAGAAGTATTAGTAAAAGTAGAAACACGCCACAAAGGCCAGGACAGGTATGAAGGTCCGTACAAAGTGATAGAGAAAGTGCATGACAGACGATACATCTTAAGAAATGAAGATGGAAAAAGGATCGAAAGAAATGTGGAAAAACTTAAAAATTTCTTAAGAAGGGGGATATGAGGAAGTTTTATGATGAAGAAATTTTTAAATTGAAAATTTTAAAAATTAAATTTTAGATTAAAAAATATCTTCGTAGAAAATTTGTTTAAATAAGAAAGTTTAAAGAAGATTTAATTTGATTCTGATATTTACTGAAATAAAATTTATGGAAACAAAAACTGATTTTAATGTTTTACAGGATGAACATCCTAATATATGTATTGCGTAGTATCAGTAGTAGCTACAAGTATCACCGTTGAGTTATCACTTAACTATAAAGTTTCGTTACTATGTAAATTATCTTAGTGGCCAATAGATGTGTATTCTATTAATAATAATAAATAAAAATTAAAGAAATAATAAACCTGGTGTGCCGAAATCAACCGTTGTAAATATGCGTCTATCGGAAGAGCCACAAGTTAGATACGAATAACTGTGTCCATCAGTTGAATAAATAATGATGTCATTTCCAAGGTATGATCGAACAGTATCATAAAGAACCCGTAAATAATTATTATCACATGTATAGTATGACCCATATTCATTTTCTATCTGTAATTAAATTCTAGTATTCAGCCCGTGAATATAATTATATTTACCTGGACCATAATAATAGGTCCATAGTTCTGATAAAGATGAGGCTTGATGATTGGTAATAGCACAGAATACCATTTCAACACGGAAGATAGGTAATCTTTATTACATAAATGCAATGACACTAATTATATTAGTTTATGAATGATGAAAATATTACAGTAAATATTTTTTGTAAAAAAATGAAAAAATGAAAAATAATATTAATTTATTTCCTTTGAAGCGAATCTCAGTAAGAATAATCGCAATAGGACATATGGGCTAGCGCGTATTATCAGGTTGAGTTGACAGCAAATTCGCAAGAAAAGACAGCGTTCTCAACAAGATCTGGGCAGTTCTGCTTTAATAGGATGCCATTTGGGATTGCTGCTACTCCAGCTACATTCCAAAAATTAATGAATATGGTTTTAGGAAAATTATTATGGAAAATTGCTATAGTGTATTTTGATGATATTTTAATATTCTCAAAAGACAAAGAAGATCATATAAAAAGGATAAATGAAGTATTAGAAAAAATAAAAGAAGCAGGATTGAGAATAAATCCTGAAAAATGCAAATTTTTGGTGAAGGAAACAAAATTTCTTGGTCACATTATAACTTGCGAAGGTGTTAAAGTCGATGAAGCTAAAATAGAAGCAATAAAAGGGTTTCAAAGACCAAAATGTTTAAAGCAATTGAGGAGTTTCTTAGGATTGTGTAATTATTACAGAAAATTTATAAAAAATTATTCAAAATTCGCAAGAATATTAGAATCGATGTGCGGAAACAATAAAGACAAGTTAGTTTGGTCACAAGAATGTCAAGAAAGTTTTGAGGAATTGAAGAAAGCACTATCAACTACACCAGTTCTAATATATCCTGATTATGAGAAAGAATTTATTTTGGATACGGATGCTAGTTTCGACACTATAGGAGCTGTTTTGTCACAGATTGATGATCTAGGTAATGAACGTGTTATTGCCTATGGTTCACATACGATGAGTAAACATGAAATAGGATACTGTATCACGAGAAAGGAACTTTTAGCAATTTATTACTTTGCACAGCATTTTAAGCACTATCTTTATGGCAAGCGATTCCAGCTAAGAACGGATCACAAGGCTATAACATTTATGATGACAACAAAAAACCTATAACGGCACAATTTCAGACATGGTTAAACTTCTTGAGTAGTTTAGATATGGATATTAAATATCGAAAAGGAATTGACCATTCGAACGCTGACGCATTATCGAGAGATAAATGTGGGAAATGTACACAGTGTATGGAAATCCATGAAGATGCCAAGACAGAGAAAGTAAAAACCAGATTGTTGGCAATGACAGCTACTAAACATGGATTGCAATGGCAAAAAGGTAATGAAGAGATAGAACATATGAGAAAAGCAATTGATAAAAATGAGACTACAAGATTTAAAATCATCAAAGATTTAATTTTAACAAGAGAAAATAAAATTTGGATTCCAAAAGTAAATAGAATAGAATTTGTCAAAGAGATGCACAAAATGTTGTGTCACGCTGGATGCAAGAAGGTAATTGATTATATAAAAGTTAATTACGATATGGAGGAATTAAATACAATCGCGACTCAATATATTCAAAGTTGTGAAATATGCCAGAAACGAAAAACATTGACAACAAAAACAAAAGAACTAATTGTAAAAAACACAAGTGGCGGAACCGTTTGAGGTTATAGCGATAGATTTTTGTGGACCTTTGCAGGCAAACATTCATGGAAAGAAATATATTTTGGGAATTATAGATATGTGTAGTCGATACATTTCGTTGACAGCAATAGCAAAGCAGGACGAAAAAACTACAGCGGATACTATTGTGAAATTCTGGATATTAAAACACGCACATATTAATATTATTTCATACACACGCACAAATTAATATTATTCAATAAATACAATTCATAGAGGTTAAGCACTTCTAAACCAATCAAAATCATGCATTGATATTGCATCTTTATTGCATATAGCAATATCAAAACCGTAAAAAACTGAAATAATAATAATAATAATATATTTATTAATAAGATTTATTATTTTCAATAATAATTTATTTTTAAGTTCATAAAACCTAGAGAAATTTTATTTAATAATATTTACTGTGACAAACAGAAATTCGAATTGATATAAATTTTCAATACACTGATAAACTTTTCACATACCTCAAATAAAAACACTATAATGAAAATACGAATAGTTTTGCGTACAGTGCTAGCACATACAGAACAGTTAACTAGTCCTATGTATATTATTACTTTGTTGCAATATTTTTATAATATTACAATTGGCTTAAATATTTTAAAACTTTGTCAAATTTTTCCGACATATGTTATTACTTTGTTGTTATTTAATGAAATGTTTCCTAATTTTGTGGTAATGTAATGTAAAATATTTATTAAATTGTTGCCATTCAATGAAATAATTTCCTATTTTATTGCAATTTAATGAATAACATTATTGTAATTTATTGAAAGATTTCGTAATGTTGTTTTGATTTATTGTAATATTTTTGTAATAATTACAACATAACAACAACAATACTCGTGTTATAAGTTAAGAACATCCTAGACAACATAATACTCGCATTCGACGATTTATCAATCACAATGCCTTTCAGAATACTTATTATAGAAGTATAAAGGATAGTGAGTCTTTTGGCTGAACACAGTAAGCCATATTTTTTGAATAAACTATTTTTTTAGCACAGCAATCAATAAAAAAACATCAACAAAACAAACATCAGCATCAACACTAAAAAATTACCGATAAGGATTTATTGTTAATTCGTGTTATTATATATACTCTGAGTATATCCGACAAGATATTTTGCCGCCCCTATGGGTATTGGTCGTAAGGGTACTGGTCGTAATGGTACTGGTCTTCAGTTTTAATCATTTTATTTAGTCAAATTTTGTGTCTAAATCAATTAAACTTATTGGTAAATTTTTAGTGTTGATGCTAGATGCTTTTAGGAAATACTTAACTTAACATTTTTGTGAATTACATGTTGATTGAAAGAATATTTAAAATGTAATGGTGATTTTAATTTATTTAATTTCCTGATAATTTGCTGACTTGTTTTTATTGACTTGTTTTTTAATTTAATTTTAAATAAAAATTATTTTTAATAACAGCTAGGTTAATAATGACAATAATCAAGCGATAGGATAAATTATTTAATTTTTGATGACGACTTTGTAATGATATTTTAATAATATTTTTTTCAATAATTATATTTTCTAAGAATATATCCATGAACCTTTCAATTTCTCCTTATTAAGTTTACACATCGATAAACTTTTAAATATTGAAAATCTTGAACGAAGAATCCTGTTAATTTTATAAAGGACGATGGTGGTAAAATATATTTAAAATTTAATGAAATTTAATTGAATATTAATGTAGAATATTCTGAAATTTGTGATTTAGTTTGAAAGATATATACTAATTGTTTGAAAATCATTGTGTGAATCGATTAAGAATTATGATCAATCAATGAGAAAATATAATCTATAGTTAGGTATTTGATGGAAAATGGGGTGAAATATTTTTTTGATTTGTAGAAAATATTAATTTTAGTAAATTTTGATCTTTTAGGATGCTCTTATTATATAGATTTAGCTACTAAATTATTTTATAGATGTATGTTAGGTGGCAATAACAATTAATGAAAATTCATATTTTTGAAGATTTTCACATTTTCTAAGTTTTAAGAATTGATATATTAAAGGGGTCGATATGATCTTAAGTGGGTAGAATTTCAAGAATCTTAGGAGAAATTAAGTGATATATTCGTTTGGATATTTAAGTTTAAAAAGGGTATAATTATTTGGGTTAGGGATCGGTTAATGTGGGAATCTTCTAAGGAGGATATATTCAGTTAAAAGTGAATTGTACAGTAATATTTATTTTATTTTAAATTTCGAGTAGAGTGATTTATCCTTAGAACAATAATTTAATTATTTTTAATTATAACTGGTTTTATCAATTGAATTGATAAATTATTTAGGATTAATGACCAATTTAATTTTCTTGATTTTAGATGTTTTATAGTGAAATATTTGTAATATTTGGATAATAGAAATAAAATAAAGGGGTTAGAATTACAGTCATTTAAATGGATTTTAATGAATCTTATTAGTTAGATATTATGAGGGGAATATACGATCGTTTACAGATACTTATCGATAAAATAGTAATCTTTAAAGATGGATAGATATGCTAGGGAAATTTGATGCTTTTTAGATGATTTTAGTGGAGAATTCGCTTGAATATAAATAATGGTAGAATATTGTCATTTAAATGAATTTACTGGTTTATTAAATTTTATCATTAGTAGGCTTATATCATTCTCCTTTGGAATTTAATGATAATTATGTAGATATTCTTAGTGTAGATTGACGACTTTGATAATTTTTACTGAATTTATTTTGGCTTTTCTGAATAATTTGAGCAATCAGTCAATCAATTTGAGTATACATGTGATAAATTACTTTTAAAAAATTATTAAAATTACTTTATTTCAATTAATTAATAACTTGAATGATCAGAATTTAAAATAAATCTTTACTGGATTATTAATGACTAGAATTTAAAGTTCTTGTCCATTAATTAACATTTTATGATATTTATTACGATGTTATGAATAATTTAAATTTTTACATGTTATTTTTACAATAATTTCCTCAATTTTTATCTAGTTATTGAAAATCTTACAAGTACTGGTACCTTGAGTTCAGTCAATCAGTTGCATTATTCTTATTTTTTTTTCATTCAATGATTATCATTTTCTTCAATGAAGATTTTCTTTTTAATCTATTTATTAGCACCTAAGTGCTTAGTAGTTGGTATCTAGTTGTTAGTAACTAGTTGAAAGTTCTTGGTCGGTGATAGAATTTAGATTGGTACTTAGTATATGGTTGTCGGTACATGATAGTTGGTAGATAATTGTAGTACCTAGTTGGTAACAGTTTGTTGGTACTTGGTAGTTGGTATCTAGTTGTAGATATCCGGTTGTTGTTTTTGTTGATATCGTGTACTATGTAGACGTAGTTATTAGTGGCTAGTTGTAAGTACTTGGTTGTTAGTATCTGGTTGTTAGTAGATAGTTGTTTGGTATCTAGTTGTTTGCTCGTTGTTAGTAATTAATTCAAAGCAGATCTTCTGTGAATAAAAATTAGAATTCTATAATTTATGTCTTTCATCGTAATTTGAAATATTTAAATTATTTTACTTATTATAAAAGTTTTATTAAATTTTAGAATTCTAAATTAACAGATTGTACGAATTAATTATGAATTAGTTCCAGAAATTAGTAAGTTTTAGTAGTGTATCAAATTATCAGATTATCAATTTATAGAATATTGAGAAACACAGTTGAGAAATGAAAAACCTGAAATAATAATAATATATTTATCAATAAAATTTATTATTTTCAATAATAATTTATTTTTAAGTTCATAAAACCTAGAGAAATTTTATTTAATAATATTAACTGTGACAAACAGAAATTCGAATTGATATTTAAATGTAATTTAAATGTAATTATTTTACATATTATAATTTTTAATACAATTTTAATCACAATAAAATGAACTTAATATTTTAAAACGCATTTTATTTGTAAACATGAGAAAAATGTTCAAGAAGTGTTTTAATAACTGATCTTAACCAATTCTCATAGACAATTACGGGACTCAGCTTATAACAAATAACTGCGACGTTGCCTTGGTGGTATTTTATACCGGGATTACACATATTAGTCAAACTAAAGAATATTGATTTGTTTAAATAAAGTGAAAAAATTGTTTTGTACATATATTTACAATAAAATGTGTGTTATTATAATAATACGTTAACAGCAATAAATAGAGTAAGATATGTATAAATATACTTAACGAAATAGATTGTAATGCAGTCTTAGATTATAAATGGATATTGAAATATATATGAAAATTGGTAGCACTAACTAATGTCCAAGTAGTACCTAAAGAGAAAAACATTTGCAATAATTTGCATCTCAAAATGCATGAACCACAGAACTGAATAAAATCCCTAAAACATTTAATATAAAGCATATGACTAAATTCATTTTAAAATAATTTGCTTTATTTCTTTTTAATAACTGTCAACAATTAGTTATCTGAACAAATACAAAAAATATCATTTAAAATGTCATACCTTTCCGTAAGATTAATTATTTGCTTGTATTTTACGTTTTATTACGTTGAAAATTGTTGAAACTAACTAATTAATTATTTGTGGAATTACATCAATATAGTTTTTCTATGACAACCTTTAAGTTGTGACAATATTTCAAAATGAGTCTATAGATTTCAATCGTTTCTATTCCTTTCAACACAACTGATTACTACAAACCACATATCAAAAAATTATTTCTGAAGTGCTTACTAGTTTCTGGCAATAACCTCAATTCAATATATGCTGTCTAAATATCTAAATTATTATAAATACCGTTTCTAAATTTTCAACATTTCCTTAAAGACCCGTTTTATATTTATAAATAAAAATATTAAAAATAATAAATTTTTAATCATGTTCCAAATAAGTTCAACTATTTTTTATTTTAAATAATCTTAAAGTATTTTATTTACCTAAATATTTTTAATTTGTTTTAATGTTTTAAAAATTTATATTAAAGAAAAAAATTATTAATAGAAAATGATGTTAAAATATTTTTAAAATATCATTTTTCTTAATTTCATGAATAAACTGTTTATTATAATCAAGATTTAATTTATTTTTTTCTGAAATCTCGAGATTTATATTATTCAATTTTATAATAAAAATTTTATGTTATTAGGATTCCCAATTCTACAGAATCATTAAACAAAAGAATTCATATAATTTACTATTCTTAATGTAACCCTCTAATTTTTGATGTTACAAATTTCGCCAGTACATATCAATTTTTTAATATTTAGAATTTTTATATTTTAGAATTTTTAATATTTTTATATTTTTCAATATTTAGAATTTTTAATATTTAGAATTTTTATATTTGATAATTTTTATATTTTAGAATTTTTATATTTTAGAATTTTTATATTTTAGAATTTTTTTTCATTTTTAGTACACCATTTTTTGAATTTTTAACAACTAGAAATATTTACACTCATGCAAAATGTAGATAGAATTTAAATATCTATAAAATGACATCATTACTTATTTCAAACCCACACTTGTAACACCTTAAACACCACCGTTTTAGCAAACCTTTGCATATACACACATTTCAAACTTTTAAAAAATACAAATTATTCATTTAAACCAGGTGGAGCTGGTTTATTAGATGAGCCATCAAAAACATTGAATTGCTTTATTATCATAAACAGTGGTTCATTTTCCCAATCTTATTCTGACTTTTAAATCATCTTGTTGTTATGGAGAAGATATGGGAAAACCCGAAAGACCCGGAAGGTTTCGGTGGAGTCGAAAAGTCAAAGAAAAAACTACCAAAATCAAAAAAAGAGACGCAAAAATGTCAAGTCAAATGTTGAGTCAACTGGCATACAATTTAAACAAACCAATATTGAAAAGGTTTCCCACAAGATCTTATGATATCAAGGATTTGTGACAAATGGATTTAATGAAATCGATTCCCTTTTCTAAATTTAACAAGGGTGTTGTCTTTGATAGTTATGTTAATTACGTACAGCACAATGAATTATAAATATATTTTGACATGTATTGATGTTTTTAGTAGATTTGCTCGAGCTATGCCCTTGAAAACTAAATGAAATGTTTGCTACAATAAAAATAATGTTTAAAAATGCTAAACCAGGTTATTTACAAACTGATTTGGGTTAAGAATTTTATAATAGTAAAGTTAAAGAAAATCTAAATGGAAAAAATCATTACTCTGTTTTTCTCAATTCAAAGCTGCTCATGTGTAAAAGTTTAATAGAACATTAAGAGATCGTTTGAAAAAATATTTCGTAAGTCAAGGTAACAAATTTGGATAAATGTTTTACCGAAAATAATTCATAGTTACAATCATTCAGAACATAGAGGTTTAAAGGGTACGAAACCGATTGATATAACATCTAAAAATACTATGAAAATATTATTATCACAACAAGGTGTAACAAAAACTAAGAAACCTAAATATTAAGTTAGTGATCATGTTAGAATAAGTAAAATATCGGCTTCACCATACATTAAAAATTTTGACAACAACTGGTGATGAAGTCTTTCAAATATTAAAGATTAATACGAAACAGAGTCATGTTATGTATGTAATTAAAGATATTGATAATAATGAAATCCAGTGTAAATTTTACGAACAAGATCTGCAAGTTATTCCGACACCATCTATCTTTAGAATTGAAAAGATTCTTAAATCAAAATATAAAGGTAAGGATAATATTTTTATTGTGTGCAACATTATTTATCGGTTTATATTACTTTTTTTATTTTTTTAAGAACTCTAAAGGAAATAATACTTTAAAATTGACTTTAATAAAATAATAATAATAATAATAATAATAATATTAATAATAATAATAATAATAATAATAATAATAATAATAATAATAATAATAATAATAATAATAATAATAATAATAATAATAATAATAATAATAATAATAATTATAATTATAATAATCAGAATAATAATCATAATAATAATAAGAAGAAGAATAGTAGTAATAATAATAATAATAATCATAATAATAATCAGGGCCGTAACAAGGGTGGTGCGAGCAGTACAGTCTGAAAGGGGCGCAAAATTCTAATGTAACATTTTTTTAATGTAACCAAAAAATAACAAAATATAAATAAAAGAAATTATCAAATGGCCTGCACGAAAAAAACGACACACTAACTAGCCTATCTTTAACATTGCTGATTGGACTGGTTCATTAGCGTGCCTTCGTAGCTGTGTATTTTGAAAAATGTTAGTCCACAAAATGGGCTCCTGTCATTTTTTCAATAAGCAACATAATTTTAAGAGCATTAATACCTATTATAATAGCTGTAAAATGTCTGCTACAATAAAAACAATTTTTAAAAATGGTAAACCAGGTAATTTACAAACTGATTTGGGTTAAGAATTTTATAATAGTAAAGTTATAATAGCTGGAAATGAATACATAGTTAACAATCTCAACATGAATATTATAATTATTATAGTAGGCTGATTTGAATTCGGGTTTTAGGGACGCCAGATATATGAACTGCACAGGGCGCAATAATGCCTTGTTACGGCCCTGCTAATGTTATTCACTGTCTCGTCATGTGTTGAAGTATACGATTTTAATTCTGTAATATAAGACTGGTGTGATTATCATAATATATAGAATTTGTAAAATTATGGCGTGAGCTGGATTAAATTTGGATACTTTGGAGTTCACTGTCATGGAAACTATGAATTGTTTGCATATAGACTATATATTTTCGTGATCTTCATAAAATTCTGAGTCTGCCAAGATATTTTCCAGGGGTAGTGATCTGGTTGGGACATCTCCATCTACTCATGATATTATTATAAAGCTTTGTAAAGATGATCCTTCATTCGTTCTTTCAAGTTGTTGTGATATTTTGAAATACATTTCTATAATTAAATCCCACATATTTTCATATATTTTGTAATTGGACTCTTTTTAATACTTTCTCTTTTAAATTCACCGTTTGGATAGTCACCCTTTTATTAGTGGTCTTTGAATTGAGCCATATTATCAACTGTCGAAAATTCATTACTTTGAACTCTGAATTATTTACTTTATTTGTTTACTTATTTGTTTATTGTTAGTCATACTGAAATTATTATTTCTGTTTTTTTTAATATACGAACTCATTTGTTTAAGTGCACGTCTAATTGAGTAACTGTCAATACCTTCTAGAAAACTTTATTATTTGCTAAAAGTTTAAAGAGTACTCAAGATATTTGCAAGTCATCATTAATAAACATTAAAAAATAGAAAAATAATTTTATTGAAAGTCGTTTGTAAGATGATATAATAATTTCCAACGAATTACTTACATAACCAGGTCACTAGACCTTGACATCTATTGAATGATGCGGGAATGCTTGTATAACTAAATTAAGTAAGTATGTTTGTCTTCTGTGTCAAACTAATAATTCTCCCTTTTGTAGATTACGTAATTCAATGTACTATAAATAGTATAACGATTGTGTGTTCCGTTAGATTTTTGAAGTGAATAAAGATTTCTGTTAAACTATGTCTTCTTCTAACATCGTTTATTTTATTAATTTGTCTTAATAATAATGTTACTCAATGGCAATTGAAAATTCAATCGCTTCTTCTACAAAATTGTAATATAAAGAATGATTTCCAATATCTCGTATTTTGTCGAGAAATAGGACAAAAAGAATTGCATTAAATGTTATATACCAAGACTTCAAAGCGTTGAATTACATTATTTCGTTGCAGACAAGTGTCATTATTCATACAAATATAGATTGGATTTTAATAATCAACTCGTGCTTAAAAGGAACTCACTTTGGTTTACCTTATCTTGAATAAAACTAAGGATAAATTGTAAACGTTTAAAAAATAAATAATGTAATTTGTAAAAATTAATAAAGTTTATTGTTTTGAATTAGTATTTTGATCTAGAAAACGTAGAGTGGAGATATGCCCTATCGAGCCATAATAACAACGCAATAATAATAATAATAATCTAGTAGAATCAACTTTGATAACATTTACATAATAATCAAATAAAATATATGAATTTTTGGTATTCAATTGGTTGAGAGCAGTTTCAAAAGGAATGAAATAAATTATAATATGTCAATTTAACAACAGCTTAAAATTTAAACTGAAATATCCAAATTTGAAATAAAAATTTGTTCAATTAGTAAATTATTCTTTTAGTAATCAGTTGAAAGTTTAAAAATATATTATTTTCCAATTAATAATGTTATCATATTTTACATTGATTGGATAAAATATCATATTTTAAATATGTGAATTGTCATTTTTAATTTTGTTGGGTTATTGAGTTGGTGATGAAATTTAATGTTACTCTGACTCCAAGCGTGTCTTTATATAATTCACAAATAACACTTGACAACAGAAATCTTTATTGATAATCACAAATAAACTTTCACTTGACACTGTAAATAAATTCAACACTTTGCTTGGTGACTATACAGTGCTTATTGCAACACTCGGTGAGGAATAGCATTTATGTATAACACCGGGTTAAAAGATCACAAATTACTGATTGGTTTCTAAATTGGGATTTTGAGCTGGTTGTTTTCTTTGACTTTCTTCCAAACTTTATTCAAATAGTCAGTAACTTCTTTTCGTTTTATTATTCAACTAATTCTTTTCTTCAACTCTTCTTCAATAATTATTTTCCACAATTATTTCCTTTACAATTATTTTAACAATCATTTGTCCAACAACGTTGCAGCCAACGTCTAATTTTCTCCAATAATTTTATCTCTCAAATCGTATCTCAAATCGTTTTCAAAGTTCGAGTCGCTTTGTCTCTAATATTTCTTCTAACTTTGTTGTCTCTTCATGTTCACCAGTTTTCCCTTATATAGTTCGCTTCTCTTGTGGCACTCCAGATAATCAAGTGAGTAGAGACAAGTGTGCTCCATGACTCTGACAAGATAGTTTGTCTCTCTATAGTATTGGTCGCAAAAGGTATATTATTATTATTTTCAAATACAAGTTCATAGTATTATTATTTTCAAAGTATTATTATTATTAATATTATTTCCAAAAGATATGTTTACGATTTTCAACATTTTCACAATTTTCATAATTTTCAATATTTTCATGATCAATTTCTTCAAAATTCTTATTTTATTTTCAAATTATTAATTTATTATTATTATTATTATTATTATTATTATTATTATTATTATTATTATTATTATTATTATTATTATTATTATTATTATTATTATAGAGCGATACAGTATCATTTATTACGCAGTATTTTACGTTGCAGTATTTTAAATTAATGAGTTTTTATTATGTGATGTTCAAATATATGTGTGGATGCAAATATTTGTTTAGAATTTTCATCAGTGTATCCTCAATTTTAAATTAATTTGATATATTAATTAACTGAAAACTTTATAATATTGATAATAATAATAATAATAAATGATAATAATAATAATAATAATTATAATAATAAGTAATATTGATAATAATAATAATAATTAATAATAATAATAAATAATAATAATAAATGATAATAATAATAATAATAATAATAATAATAATAATAATAATAATAATAATAATAATAATAATAATAATAATATTGATAATAATAATAATAATAAATAATAACATTGATAATAATAATAATAATAGTAATAATAATAATAATACTTTTGATAATAACATCTTTGTTCTAGTGGAGTCATGTCTTTATGAGTCATTGTTCTAATCGTGTGTGATGAGTTTTTGTTTTAAAAATAAATGATTGGTCTTTGTTTAAATGTCTTTGTTTAAATATTTGTTTAAATATCTTTGCTTAAATGTTTGTTTTAATGTCTTTATTTAAAAACTATGAGTCATCGTCTTTGTTTAAAAATGATGAGTCATTGGCTTTGTTCCAAAAATGATAAGTATGACCTTGTTACTAAAAATAGAATGACCTTGATGAGTCATGCGACCTTGTTACTAAAAATAGAATTACCTTGACCTAGTTGTCAAGGTTGCTATGGATGAGACATGTGACCTTGACATGGTTGCCAAGGTTGCTATGGATGAGTCATCGCGGGGGTATATGATGAGTTACCGGGGAAAAAATCAGAAAAAAAATCGGAAAAAAAACCAAAAAAAATCGAAAAAAATGAGTCGTCGGGTAGTATATGATGAGTCATGGAGCACACTTGTCTCTACTCAAGTGTTTTTCTACTTTCCTTCTCCTGCTTTTCCCGACTGTCCCATTTTTATCTCTAACAGTTGTCAAGTTGTTTTTCCTTTTCCCTTTTTTGTTTGACCGCCTTCTCCCATCAATTCTATTATCAATTGTAAGGATATTGTTGTTTTCTTTTTTCCCCGATTTCAAAATTCCTTTTCCTTTTTGTACTAATTAATTAGTACTGACCTTGATTTTTATTTTCTTGTTTGATAACTTTTATTTCCTTTCTCTTTCTCATTTTTAATTTCTTTTCACTTCCGTTTTCTTTTCTGAGTCTCTATAGATCGTCCCGTTTGTCATGGCGATCTTCCCCCAGGTAATTTTATTTATTTATTTGTAAATTGTTATTTAGGTATCCTCAAAAATTTTATCATTTCATTATTAACAGTCGTCAAAGTTTAATAATATATCCAATTAAAATACAAATAATTTTTTTCTCTTCATTCTGATTGGTGCATTTCAATTCGATATAAAAGAAATAAAACACACGAAAATTTTAAACATGAGTCGAATAAATTTTACTTTTACGAAATTATGTAGAAAATTTCGAAGATATTTAATTTTTGTTACGATTTTAATATTGTGTATTTTAAAATTTGGATTAAATCTTTTCAATATCGAAACAGTAAATGTAAAAGTTTTACCGCTCAATACAAATCTACAAGTTTGCCCAATTCCAAATCTTTTTGATAAATATCCAAAAAATGCCAAACTGTTGACAAATGAGAATTTAGTTTCGATCGAAAATGGAACAGTTCATAAATTAAGTCCTCGTGATTGCACCTACAAATGCATTTCTTGGAAAACCGATTTCGAGTATCAGTTGAGTAAATGTAAAAAATTAAGACATTTACAAAGATTATACAAGAAAATAAAAACCAAGGTCAGTACTAATAATTTATTACAAAAAGGAAAAGGAATTTCGAAATTGGGAAAATAGGAAAAACAACAATTATATAAACAGCTTTGTCAGTGATAACGGAATAGCTGGGAGAAGACGGTTGAACAAAAAAGGAAAAGGGGAAAATATCTTGACAGCCTTCAGAGATAAAATTGGAACAGTCGGGAAAGGCAGGAGAAAAACATTTGATTATCATGTCACGAAATAAGCAAGCTATATAAAGAGAAACTATTGGACACAAAACAGACACAAAATTAGAGACAAAAAGTGACGCGAAAATGAGACGAAAAGTGAGAAAAAAATGAAGAGAAATAATAGCCCATATTTTACTTTATTTTCAAAATTTAGATCATATTTTACTTTAATTCAAAAATTTAGACCATAATTTACTTAATTTAGCCTATATTTTACTTTAATTCAAAAATCTGAACCCATATTTTACTTTAATTAAATTTTGAGATCCATAATTTACTTATTTATCCCTAATTTACCATGATTTTTTCATTGAGAACCTTTTTGTATTGAAAATCCCAGGACCAAGGAGACCCACCTTAATTTATTTAAAAAATCATTGCATTTTTAGTGAAGACCCCCTTGTATTGAAAATATTCTGAAACCTTAAATTACTATAGTTTTTAACGATAATTGAATTTTGCATTAAAATCCCATGAGCAAGAGACCCTTCACTATAGTCAGATGAATCCTGTGTTTTTTAATGATATTCCGATTTTGTATTGAAAATATCCTGAGACCTTAAATATCCATGCTTTTTTAGAGTGTCAGATTTTGTATTGAAATTCTCAAGACCAAGGAGACCCACCTTAATTTACTTAGAAAATTACATGCTTTTTAGTGATAATCGGATTTTGTATTGAAATTCTCAGGTTCCACCAAGACCCCCTCCCTTTTTTTCATATGTTAAAACATTTTTAACATTTTGTTATAAAAAATAATCTGTGAAATATAGTGAAAAATGTTTTGCATAATTTTCAAAATCCGGGACAAATTGTATTAAACACAGGACAAATCTCAAAAATCTAGAACAGTCCCCGCCAAAAGGCAGCAGATGGTAGGACTAAACAGTTAAATATAAAATAAAATATAGATAAATACCCTCGCTTAACGAAATTAATTCATTCGAAATAAATTCAAAAAGGTAAAATATGTATATAAAAAAATTTCGTAAACATGCAAGACTTTATGAGCAAGAAAAGCCAGCACTGTTAAAAACTCAAACAAAAGGACAAAATAAAATAAGATTCAATAAATATTCAAAACATTTCAATCTTGAATCAAAAAATATTAGCGATAAGGAATATACTCAAGCTCTTTAAATGTGGAAGAAATTCGAACGCAAAACTCTAGGTTATTATATTTAAAACGCGATGTTTGTATTCTAGCAGACATTTCAATTCTATAACCATAAAGTCATGCCTCTATCTTCAATGACATGAGATAATTTATTAAATCAAACAAATCAAGAACTGGAATTATTTACTGATTTGGATATGGTCCTTTTGATTAAAATTAATATTCGTGGATGAATAAGTTCTGGAATGTGAGAATGGGAAATAATAGCTAATTGTCACCTGCTTTATATTCTGGAATTATGACTCAATATCTCCATTATGGAAATTTCAAATTCATAGATAACAAAAATATAGACAAAGTTTTAAAACCCCCGAAAGATTCAGAAATTGGATATTTTGTCGAATGCGATTTAGAATTTCCTCAGGAAAACCATGAAAAATCCAAACATTTCCCTTTTGCACCAATTAAACGAGTTGTCAAATACTCTGAACTCTCTCCGTGGCAAAAATGACAGACTGAAAGAGATTCATTCCCGAAATTAATTTGCGAAGTTCATGATAAAGAAAAATATCTATTGCATTATAGTTTAATAATCTTTTATTTAAAACACGGAATAATAAGATCAAAGGTTTATAATATCATATCATTCAATCAAAAACCATGGATGACATCGTATATTTTTTGGGAATATCAAACAGCGAAGGATCAAAGTTAAATGGGGTAGAACAGGAGATATAGTGATTTAAAAGGATTTTAATGAGTCTAATTGGTTTGATATTAGAAGAGAATTATGTGATCTTTTAAGGGTAATTTTCACTAATATACCAATCTTTACGTATAAATAGATATATTAGGGAAATATTATGCTTTTTAGATGATTTTAGAATAGAATCAATCATTCGCTTGGATATAGAAAATATATGTATTGTCATTTAGAGTAATTTATTTAGAGAACTGATTTATTCGATGTAATCATTATTGGGTTTATATCAGACGCCTTTGGAATTCAATGATAATTATTTAGATAATTCTAGCGTGGATTGACGACTTTGATAATTTGTAAATGAATTTATACTAAATTTTCTGAATAATTTGAGCAATCAGTCAATCAAATTGACTATGCATATGATAAGTTTAATTTTAAGTAATTATTAAAAATTAATTTATTTCAATTAATTTATTTAATCTAAATAAATTAATTATTAGTTATTATTAGAAAATTTTTATTAACTTGAATGAAGATTTTAGATAATTCATATTTAAATTAATTAATAATTTGAATGATCAATATTTAAGATAAATATTTACTGGATTATTAATTACTAGAATTTAAAGTTCTTTTGTTATCCATTAATTGCCTTTTTATGGTATTTATTTACTATGTATTGAATAATTTAAAATTAATGTACCTTTATCTGAAGATCGAAGAATCATTTCTGGATTTTTTTTCAAAAGCCAAGCAGGAAGGCCTCCCTGAAATATACAAAAAATAAAAACAATAATAAAAATGATAAATCAAATTATTACGAAATCCCATTCACCACACATGTATGGTCCACTTCTCAATAAAACCAATAAACCGACTTCTCGAGCAATAGTAAGAAATTTGCTCAAATCTCCATTTCCGTTGAAATTGTAAATACCTTCCTCATATTCATGAAAGTTCCACGGTACATAACTAAATAATTAAAATAATATAAAATATGTAAATAAATAACTTAGATTGTACTGTCAATAACATTTTTATTTAATTATTTTTAAATTTAATATTACATTTTAACAAATTATTAAATATTTGACAAAACAAAAACTTTATATAGTACCAAAAAATTTTATCATTGATTCAGTTCATCATTTAGCTTTACTAACTTGTTTAATGTGTTTTACATCGGTAATAATGTAGAATTCATTGTCAATCTTATTTCCAACATCGGTAAGGCGACTTTATTCACTAATGTTGCATTGAGTACGCGTGTAAGGTTTTGTATTGATTGGAACAAACAACATGGCATCTTGTGGGAGGAATATATAAAGGTCATATAGCTTATAATAGAAATCGCATTACAAGCTGAATTATGGTGTTATTGACTTGGAAATGGCTGTGAAAACAGCTCACCGTTAGAGCTTTCATTGACTCAGAAAACATATCTATCTGCGTAAATTTATTATAGTTATTGGAAAAATAGATCATATGAGAAATATGGTCTCTCCCCCATCACACCTTTTTTGTTCGTTTTTTAAATGCCATTGTGGAAACTTAGATCATTTTTATTGTATATATATAGTATATATATGTGTGTATGTGTATTAGATTACTTTATTGTAAATAGAAATATAAATTGTTGCCTTTCACATCGTTTATAAACGTTTTAACTAGAATTTATTTCCTCATACAATTGATTAGCTAACACCATTCGGAAACCCCTTCAGCTCCTTCACCCTTATAAGGCGGTTTTGACGTTAAAATAAAATTAATTGAAAATAAAAATTTAATTTTCGAAAAAATATTAATCTAATTATTATTAATTATATTATTTTTATATTATTATATTAAATTATTATTTCTATTATAATGTTATATTTCTATTAGATATTTCTATTATATTATTATTATATTTTATAACCAATTCTTGAGATTACATAACTAATTCAGTAATTCATAATAAAGATTTACAATTGAATCGCATTCAATCCAGCCGCTTTCATTTTCAACAGCCGATCATACCAATAATATTCAGGAATTCGAGTATACAAAACGCTGCCGGAAATGTATCGAAACGGCTTTCCATCTTTCAAAAATACATTATTTGCAAAATCTATGGTAAATGTTCGATTGGTAAGGCTTGTTTCTGCCACCTAAACTTTTATAATGTAGCAAAATAACTTTTCAACTTACTGGAGAAATCTTTTTGGGAAAACTTGGCTCTAGATTTGAAGAGAAACCTATTAAAAATAATGATAAAATGAATACCAATGAAATTTCTTTACCATTTAGAGAAAGAAAAATAGCTAAAAATTGAATAAAATATTCCATAAAAAGAATATTTATCTAGATTGAAATAAAATTTGTATTCAAATAATTAAAAAAAAGCATTCAATTTGTAAAATAATTTGTATAACAAATATTTTATTTTAAAATATTGGCATTTATTTTAATCAACTATTGATTATTTTAAAGAATCTTTAAAATATCGTAATATAAAGTTTCTCAGTATTCTTTGTAATAGGACTGTAAATTTTTGTTGCAAATTTCATTTAATAAATATTTCATGTAAATAAATTGTGAATTATGATATTTATAACATCATTGTTCTACATTGATATGGCATATTACTAACATAAATTGATTTAATATTTGATATTTTTACTATTTGCCTACTTACCAAAACCTATATTATATATTCCAAATATTTATATGTGGCTTTAGAGATTTGTTATTCACTTTAAACTGTAGGCGATGTAATTTAGCCATCGGTCATAACCACTCTATATACTATATTAAGAGCCCGTGAACCAGTCTTAAAATTATTTATTCTAATGTGTATAAAAGGAAATGGTGGGAAACATATGAATTAGGATATGTTAGTTTATATATATATATACACCTAATTCTGTTTTTACACGAATTATTTTTACACGAATTTGAAATAACACGAGTAAATACGAAAAAATATTTCTATTTTTACACGACATAATTTGAAATAACACGAATACAAAAAAAACAAAATTACTTTTTTTACATGAATTATTGGATTTAACACGTTTTTTTTCAATGAATTTTTTTAAAGTAAAAAGAGAGCAACTCACCACGATGACAGTCAACTCACCACGATGACAGTCAACTCACCACGCTAAAATAGCTTGAACTTTACTAGAACAATTTTGTACGAGTAAATTTCAAGCAAGTAAATTTCAAGCATCAGCTGTTTTGTTTTGTTTGTTTACACACAATTTAGTTCCTATTTGACAATTATAATTGAAAGATCGTTAGTTTTTGCTGATTTTTAACAAGTGCTAAGTAAAATAAAGTAGAAGCTCATATAATTTTGGTAGACCAATAACAGGTTAGTTTCAAATATTTAATTTTAGATTTTTGCATTTTTGATTAATAAAATATATTTTGGTAGCCACACCCATGTTACATAATTCTCCTGCATTAAAAATGAGGAAAGCGATCAGCTTAGATACCAAAATCAAAATTTTAGATCAACTTGCAACGGGACAAGGCGCAACGGTTGTGGGAAATAATTTCGGAATCCATGAAGCTACTGTAAGAACAATTAAAAAAAATGAAACTGCAATTAGAGCATCAGTATGTTCTGGAACAAAATTAAGTGCAAAGTCATCATCGTATGTAAGGGATGTTGTTAAAGAGAAAATGGAAAAAGCTTTGGTAATCTGGATAGAAGACAAATCCCAAAAGAGAATACCAGTAGACGGACTTGCTATCAAGCAGACAGCATTAAGAATCTATAAACGTATCCAGGAAATTGATCCAGATACATCATCTCAGTCAAAACAACATGCATTTTCCGCAAGTACTGGTTGGATGACTGGTTTTTTAAAAAGACACGCTCTCCACAATATAAAAATTAAGGGAGAAACTGCATCCGCTGATGAATTGGCTGCTAAAGAATTTCCCGAAAAACTAAAAAAAATTATTGAAGATGGAGAATATACTCCAGACCAAGTTTGGAATTTAGATGAAAGCGGCCTTTTTTGGAAGAGAATGCCTAGAAGAACTTATGTAGCAAAATCGCAGAAAACAGCCGGTGGTTTTAAAGTAGCAAAGGACCGTATTACGTTGTTGTTTTGTTCCAATGCTTCAGGAGAACGTATTCTTAAGCCACTCCTAGTACATCGTGCCTTAAGACCACGTTCCATGAAAAGTGTAGATTTCAATAAATTGCCTGTACACTGGATGGCGAACAAAAAGGCTTGGGTAACCAGTGCAATTTTCACAGAGTGGTTTCAGAAGCACTTCATCCCAGAAGTTAGGCGCTACATGAAAGAAAAATGTCTCGAATTTAAAGTTCTTTTGATTCTAGACAATGCACCAGGCCATCCAGTTTTGGAGCACCCAAACGTACAATTTTGTTTTTTGCCGCCTAATACCACTTCCCTTATACAGCCACTAGACCAGGGGATAATTGCTACGTTTAAAACGTATTACATAAGAAGTTCATTTCATTATGTTGTAGAAAAACTTGATAATTATGAGGAATCATCAGTCATAGATGAATGGAAAAAATTTTCTATAATGGACTGCATTAATCAAGTCAAGATCGCGTTAGATTTATTAAAGCCATCAACTTTGAACTCGTGTTGGAAAAATATTTGGCCAGAATGCGTAAAATGCAAAGATCCTGTTATCGATAATAACGCTGAACTTGCTGATATAATAACAATGGCCAATGCAATCGGTGGGGATGGATTCGATGACCTATCGTTAGCAGATGTAGAAGAATTGTTGGTAGATGAAAGCTTGAGCGAAAATGAAATTATAGATCTCACCCTTGAGACTCGTTATGATAAAGAACATAGTGACAGTGACGAAAGAGATCGTCCAATTTTGAAAGCATCTCTAATTAAAGAAGGTCTTGATCTCGCTACAAAATTAGGTAGTCATTTTGAACAACATGATCATGACGAGGAACGAGCTGCCAAATTTCAACGTGAACTGAAATCATTAATGGCATCTTACAGGGAAGTTTATAATGGGTTAACGCGAAATAAAACTCAATCTAAGATAACTGATTTCGTTCAAAAATCTACTGATGTCCCAACACAGTCGGCTAGAAATGATAATGATTAACAAAATCATTCCAGTGATGGCAGTGATATTGTAGTCTTTCGCAAACGTTTACGTTTATTATCAGACAGTGACAATAAATAAAATTGTTTAATGTTTAAATTTTTCTTATGGTTGTACTTTATGTTATTTAAGTTTTTTGGCAATGAATTTCTGGTATTATTTTTTTTATGAAATCTAAATTTTAATTTATTTTATTATAATTTAGTTTATTTAATAAATTAAAACGAAAATAAATTCTTAAAATAACTACAACAATATTTTTTTTATATTATTTAGTCTAATTTTAACTTATTTTTTGAGGTCTAGAACCAATCTATTATTTTTGTACTTGGCCAGTATCTTTTTTTACACGATTTTTTTTTACACGAATTTCTCGGGAACCATTCTATCGTGTAAAAACAGAATTAGGTGTATATATATATATATATATATATATATATATATATATATATATATATATATATATATATATATATATATATATATATATATATATATATATATATATATATAGGGTATTAATAATTTGACCCTTCGTGATGGTTCCAATGTAGCCAGGCATTCAATTGTTCTATCCAACCGATACCCGTTGATTTCTCAACGCTGGTACAGTATTTCACGAGAGAATTCTTGTGAAAAGTAATAGTATTTAGGTGTCTTATAATCGGTAAGTGGACTACGCACCTATCGTTAATATACTGAGAGAGGAACCAACTGACGTGACCCAAGCCAATACGGAGAGTTGCATTGAGAACATCAAAGATGCATCCAAATGGTTAGATGGTACTAGCATACATAGGAGACAGAATAACACTAAAAAATCATGGCTTTCAAAGGTAAGAGGATCTATAAAAGCTTTTTATAACACTCACGGAATAAAGATAACCTTACATAAAGAAAGTGCCGTAAGTTGTACAATAAAACCTACGTATTCGTGATAACGGCAAAAGGTGGTAGCGTCGCAGATGTTATCAGTTCATCGAATATATACAATATCTGGATGGTCATGGAAATTGATTATTGGATGTATTCCATTGTTGGCCAGATTCTTTATTACAGATCATCAATATAAATAAATGGCAAATGTAATGATACAATTGAGAAATGGTCGGAGAAGCGAGGATTCCACATGTCAATCGGAAGACAAAAACGAGGGTCATAATGATGATAGCAGCATCGGCGAATCAGAGCATAACTGCTTTCGAAAGGTGCAATAAAAAGTAAAATAGAGCCAGAATATAGATTTCTTGAACAAATACCGATATTAAGTGAGATTGATACTCTTACTAGATGTTACTCCCGAAATTTAGACCAACAACACCAGTATATCCAAGTGATAACATAAAAGAGTTGAAACATAATGACAAATGTAGTTGGAAAATAACCTCGAATAAACATACAGTTTAACTAAAGAGAAGTGGAAGATTTATTAGATTCAGGCTTAAGTCATACCATAGTAGCGGAAATTTTCTTGACGTGTCAGGAGTAAGCCAAGAAAAAACCAACAAACCACATTATTAAATCAATGTCACATAATGCATTAGATATTGTAGGAAAATTAGAAGTTAAACTGATAATTGAAGATCAAGAAATAATTCATTGGGTAGCAATGATGAGAAAAAGTTCTGTAAAATGTCTTATTGACATGGACGTCATGGAGCAACTACGAGGAATCTCTCTTGATCTGAAAACTGGAAAATTAATAAAAGGACAAAATGGTGAGATAGTGCATCAAGTAGGAGAGGTATTTCTAAACCAAACATTGGAAGTATCACCAAAATGTGAAGTAATGTCCTATGCAAATGTCATGAGTATCTCAGATGAGGAGTGCATATTTGAGCACCAAATCAAGAACTGATAGAAAAGTATTATGTACTTATGTGTGATGAAGTAGGGAAAGTCCAAAATAAGTCAGTACCGGTTAGAATATCAAATTATAAGCGCAAGATCCATTGAAATAAAGCCCAAAACCAAATTGGGAAAATTAACGAAAATTAAATCAGAGGAAGTTACCGAGAAATATCAAAATTTATAAAGAACTTCAGATTACAAGCAATGATTTAACGGATGCTCAAAAACAAGAATTAAGTACTTTATTCAAGAAATATCGGAATATATTTGCAAAACATGAGTATGATCTGGGACTCACTCAGGTTATTGAACATGAAATGCCATTACTCAACGAAACTCCAATAAAATTACGACCGTATAGAATCACATACATACATCAGGAAGAAAGTAATCGGCAAATCAAAGCAATGAAAGAAATATCCAATTTCTGGGATTTTTTAGTTATTACAGATAATTTGTTAAAAGTGTCTCACATGTCGCACAACCTTTGAACATGTTGTTGAAAAAGCAAGCAAACTTTATATGGGCAACTGCTGAGCAAGAAGCTTTTGATGAACTCAAAGAAAGTTTAATTAAACAGTCAATATTAATATGCCCGAACTTTAAAAAACAGTTTATATTAATGACAGATGCCTGTAATACGGGACGCAAAATAAAAGTTCCACTTAAGCCTATGTCTGTGCCAAAAGTGCCAATAGAAATGACATATATATATATCGGGGGTAGAAAAACAAATTTTATACGTGCGTCTGTGTAATGGCCAATAAATAAGGGTTCATTCAACAAATTTTAAGAATTGCAAAATTTTTTAAAAATAAGTTGGTTAAATTAATTATTATTATTATTATTATTATTATTATTATTATTTATATTATTATTATTATTATTATTATTATTATTATTATTATTATTATTATTATTATTATTATTATTATTATTATTATTATTATTATTATTATTATTATTATTATTATTTCAAGTTGACACAAATCAGAAAAGTTTCTTTATTACAAAAAACGTTACTCACAACTGTTATCATTTCATCTGTGAAGTCATCGTAATATTGGTTCAACCATTCTTTGTTAAACCATTTAACGTGTCCAATAACTTGAGATTGAGCCATGATTGAATTTGAAACATTGGATAATTGTTCAACACTTTGGCTAGTAAATATTTGAATTGCGTTGATCTTTTTAAGAGCTCGATTAAATAGAATATCATATTCCTTCTTTTCGGCTGTTCCATATTCTGCTTTATTATTCTTTGACTTGAAACGATGAACAAAATTATCCAAAGATCTATGGTTTGACTTGTAACTTTAAACGAAGCTCCAGCATCACATATAGTACTATCTTTTGCAGCAATTATTCTGTCGATACTTGGTCCAATAGAAGGGTGATTATATTCAACAGATGATTCAACAACATTTTCATCTTCCATATTTAACTAAAGCCGAAAATTCAAAAATTCACACAAAAAAACTTATCTTTCAAACAAAACTTCTCCTCCAGACAAAAATTAAATCAATTACATTTTCTACAATTTAATATATAAAAACCTTCAAGATTCGGTCTAATCATACCGCGCACACAGACGCGATACAAAAAACACCAACCAAACTGCCAGTCAGAGGTAAATGCCATTTCCCCTTTGACTGGTCGAACCAATTATTATTATTATTATTATTATTATTATTATTATTATTATTATTATTATTATTATTATTATTATTATTATTATTATTATTATTATTATTATTATTATTATTATTATTATTATTATTATTATTATTATTATTATTATTATTATTATTATTATTATTATTATTATTATTATTATTATTATTATTATTATTATTATTATTATTATTATTATTATTATTATTATTATTATTATTATTATTAATATTATTAAAAATATCTGCTTGTTAGAATATTCACTGGAAGAAAAGTGTAGAATACCTCTCCAAAAACAAATTATCGGACGCTACCATTTCCTTGGACCAAAATATAAAAAAGGAAGAAAGGAGTCAAAGAAGTCAAAGAGTCAAAGAAATTCCCAAATAAGTCACCAAATTGTGGAAGAATAAACTGAATTTTCCTCATGTATCTGATCAAGTTATACGAGCAAAGCTTGATAAAATATTGAAATGTTATGATGCATGTGTCAAGCGGGGAAGCTACGAATCCCTTGATGAAATATTTGATATTACTAAAGTGGATTAAACATGGTTATCTTCCGAGGACAAGCGATTGTACCATCTCCAAGTGAAAAGCAAAGAAACAGTGGGATACTCTACAGGCCAAGCGGACAGTAAAGAAACGATCCATCCCTCTAAAAGACAAAAACTTTCTAATGAGTCATTCAACTCATCATCTTACTATCCTGGTTTTAGTGATTCTGACTATGAGGCTGACGACAGTGAATATGGAAACAATGAAGAAGAAGATGAGACAACTCCTACACCAAACATAAAACATCATAAAAGCAAAATTGCAGTCATTATGGTGACCTTTCAAGAGTATCAACAAACAAAGCTGCTAACATATGCAAGCAATTGGCACGTGAAGTAATTGATATCTCAACTCCATGTCAATCAGCGATTTTCAAGTCAACAATCAAAGAGGCAATCAAGCTGAAGGAAGAAATGATTGAAAAGTTGCATATGGAAAGTTGGTTACACTTTGATGGCAAGCACATCGACATAATGGATTATCAAGTGGTCGTCTTTAAAAATCAAATTGAATGTCATTGGCTTGGTAGATAGCAGGGCTTTAACTATTGCAGAAAGAATTTCTAAAGTCCTCGTTGAATTTCACATATGGAATTCAATACAAATGATTGTTGCAGATACCACCAGCGTTAACACTGGAAAAAAGAATGGTGTTGTTGTAATATTGCAACTAATGTTCAAAGAGAAAGGCATTAACAAACCTCAGTTTATCAGTTGTCAACACCATGTATTAGATAGAATCCTCCGTTTGATGATGGATGAAAAACTTTGAAGTAAAACACAATTGTCAAACATCGAATATCCATTTATATCTCAACTGAAAACACAGTTTGATAACGGAACACAAGTAATTCTCGAAACATCAGGCTGAAGAGATGATATGAAATTTTTGTTTCATCTCACTCGAGTGTTCAGATTTTTTGTGGAAAAGGGACAATTTTCATTGATCAAGTTTCAGAAAATATCCAACATCAGCAATGCGAGGTGAAACTCCAAAGCTATACTAGCGATCCTGACCTTCAACAAGGACAGTTCTGCAGAGAGTATGTCGATTTAAATCGTATGGCTGGACAGGCCATTGGTTTACAGATCAACCGTACAACGAAAATGACTTTAATAACTTGGCTGAAATACTGAATCCATACAAAAAGGCTTTAAGCTCTTTGAAAAATCACTGGAAGCAAGAGCCATCCATACTACAGATACCCAGAAGTAATCAATGCGCAGAGCGCGCAATCAAAGTAATGGAGGAAATTAATTCATCATGCAAAAATAAAGACGAATTGCACCTTCAATTCCTTCTGTGCAACAAGCAAGAGCAAGGTCAACGATCTGAGTCATTGTTGAATTGAAGATTTATTGTATTACATGACTATGACATTCTAAATTCAAAATAATTTCGAGAGACATGACCTTTCCTTCCACAATTATAGCATTGTATATTATCATTGTTTCTCTGCTTGCTGATATTCGTTCTGCTAAAACTTTTCCCATCATTACTTTTCAACCATTCTGGCCGCATTCCTTTAGGACTACGCTACTCATTATTTTGAACCAACATTGATTCACATGATGGCCCATTTTCTGGCAATGACTACATTAAAGTGATCTTTCTCTTTCCTCATTTGGGCTGCCTGTTGACTTTCTTGGTTCAAATTTCACTTTGAACTTAGGAGATAAGCTGGTTGATCTTTGTAGCAAGTTATCACTGACTGGGGTTATTAATCTATCTATTGGCTCATTGATAGTTGCAAATGATTTCGCCTTTGATTGAGTCGTTTTAAGGTTCATTTCGATTCTCATGGCTTTTCTAATAAAGTCATCAAAATTGCAAAATCCACGAAAGATAAAGGTTTTTTGATTTCGTTTTTGACTCCTGTCAGGTATTGATCTTGGAGTAATTCTTTAACTTGCTTTGCCACTTCTTCTTGATCTGGTTTCACTTCAAATGCAAACTCACTTATCGATTCATCTGGCTTTTGCACTCGACTGTAAAACCTCTGACGCATCATCCTCTTTATATCTCCTCCGATCAGCTTGGATGCTAGTGCATCTTTCAATCTTGCCCAATCATTTGTTATGGGTCTTTTATCGATCTGTTGCCATGCTTTCGCGCTGCTCCTTTCAGGTATAGCGGTAATCTTTGCACCATTATCGATTGGTTCCATCCATATATATAGGCTGTCGCATACATATAATAATCAGCCATGAAGTCGACAAATTCCAGCGTATCTCCACCGTACTGATCTACAGGTAGTTTTTGACAACTCGCATAATCATTGACTTCCTTGCCGTTGCCCACCGTAAACGCAGGTGTTTCGTCATTGTTATTTGTATTATTAGCTTGTCTTTGGGTACTCATTAAATTCTCTACTAGGTTTTGGCTTCTCAATTTATAAAATGATCAGCTCAACACAGGTTTCATTCGTCTAAAATTCAAAGTGTTGCAATTAGAAAATTTACTTTTCGTTTTAATTTTGACTTTTCAAAAATCAATTTCCACAATTTATATTTTCCACTTTGTTTTAATAATAAAATCACCACTTTAATAATTATCCGATAATACTCACCACTTTTAAATAACTTCTCACCTTTTTTCCACTTCAATATTTATTTTTCCGGTTTACCACTTTACAATACTTTAAAATCTCTACAGATTTTTCACTGACTTTTTATCACGAAGGTATTATTCGATATTTCAATTAAATATTATCACAATTTCAACAAATTTCCACCGACTTTTTATCAAGCCGGGCCCACCAAAATGTTATGTTTTTAATTAAAAGTCGGCGATCTCTCTGATTCCTCGTGTTCTTATTCAGCCAAATAACTGAAACCCAACTCAGAATACTTTTTATTAAATCTTTTTCACAATTACAATTTGCCACTATTTGCACCTTTTTCTCTCTGATAATTTCCAATCGATAAGGTCGAAAAACCCAAAGGGTAATCACCTTTTCTAGTTCAAGTCTTACTATATTTATCCTTCAAATTATTGATCGCCGGATTGTTGACTTCTTTGTTTTCTTTTTTCTCTCCTCGACCAAATGGCGGCTTGTTCACTTCCGAGCTCTCTTTTTATACTGTTCATGAAAGGTCAATTATCTAGAAAATCACTCTAAATTATTTCCCCGAGACCCAAAATCAATATTTGAGGTTTTATAATTACTTTAATTAGTTTACCCTTGATTAGGGCTCAAAATATTCCCTCTGTTATCTTGTTGTTCGGGTCTCCTTGCGCATTGGGTTTCCAACAGCGCTCAGGTTTCCCATTGGCTCGGGCTTCCCATTGACTCGGGTTTTCCATTACCGATTAATTAATTTTAATTAATTTGTTTTTTCGCATTAACTTTCCCTGTGAACACCATATTAAATTTTTATTATAATTTCTGAATTCGTCTATCAATTTGGCGTTCAACCATACCTAATGTTGATTTTTGATTTTTAGTAAATTTTAATTAATTTTCCACTTTTATTGATTTTAATATATTTTCGTTTTGCTTTCCTTTTATATATAAATTTTTTGTTTTTTGCGCTAACCCCAACAGAATTAAAACAAAGCAGAAGGTTTCTTTCCAGCCCAACACGACAAATATATGATAAGGGTATAACAATTTAGTATCGCTGGGTTTCATATTTAGTTAATTCACTTATATAGGTATATTTGTAATTATTTAATGTACTCGGCATTAAACTAATATTCATAAATAAAACAAGTAATTTAGGAAATTAGAAGATGCAATGTTTTCAGCACTGGAACTTACTACATTGAATAAGGGCTAATTCAAATCAAATATTCATATTTAATAAATTACTAATAACCGGAAGAATGTAACCTGCGAATTAAATCTCAGCAACAGCAATATATCCTGTTACCGCCACCCCAATACCGAATCTGACAATACCTTGTTCAGAGAAAGGGGTATTAAATAGTCTATTGTTAAATTAAGCCCGTCAATAAATGAACACGGACCTATTCAATCTATTCAACTAACGCCGTTTACGTTTCCTCGACGAAAACCTGTTTCGTTATTTTTCGAAAGAGTATAGTAAACAAATAATCATTTCTTCTAAACTAACCAAAGTAAGCCTATAGTTGCTTGTCCATTCCTGTCAATCGTAGCACTCGATGTATCAAAATGCTTTGATTTTTCAAATCAAAGTTGTTTAAAATACATTTCTTAATTAAAACAATTTAAATAATTATCACTACAATTTAATAAATGATATTCGTGATTTGACAGCGAAATGGAGAATTTTTTAATTTTAATTTATCAGGAAATTATTTTTGACTGTATAGAAGGAAATGTTTGCTCGGCTAATAAATAAAATAAACAAAAAAAATATTATAATAATAACTCATAAATTATTAATTATGGGATTATCTCCGTGCCTATAGACCCCAAAAATTGATTGCGAGATATTTAGCTAAGTATTAAACTCTAAAATTCAAATTTTGAGACAGATTATTTTTGAACATTAAATTTATTCAACCTTGGAATTCCAGAATCTAATTTGTAATGCCATAAAATTTTCTACAACGAAATGAGCAGAAATGGTTTTAATTAAATAGTGAAATAAACAAATTAAATTACTATTTGTTGAGACGACAATCATGTGACTGGTCGTTTCTCATCCAATAACACGAGTCTTCGCTGAGAATTGCCTAAATTATATTTAAATCCGAAATATAAAAGTTTCTATAATATAAAAAAATCGATAAAATTATAGTATAGGAACACACAAGCTGTGTGTAAAAATTTAAAATATTCCGAAAGTTAAAAGTTTTATTATAGGAATTGAGAAAGTGGCAGAAAAATAATTTTACATACAAACACAGCACACATAATATAAAATACATGCACATTTTTTATTGCGTTTTTTATTTCGAAAGTTAAAAGTAATTAACATATTGTTAACATATCATTATTTTTAAAAAATTAAAAAATCATGGGGAAATTTTTTATCAAGAATCGGACAACTTTACTTTGATCTGTAGAAAAAAGACGATAAAACATTGTAAGATCTATTTATAAACTATTTTTGAAGTTAATATTTATGTTGGGTTTTATGATACTAAAAATCAACCGTTGGTTACTCTGACTCCACGTATTCCAAAAATTAATAAACACTACTCCCAACGTATATTTGCTTTATCAATAAATAATTACAACTTTTAGTTAACTACGATTTTCTCACAATTTCCGATCGAATTCCGCTCTGGAAGGTCTCGACCTTGTACGAGATAAAAATAATTTTCACCTTTTTATTTGATTCCGCTCTCTGATTCGAACTCTATTAATACTTCTTTTCTAACTCTTTTCTAACTCTTATTCTTCTTGAATTTATTCCTCAAAATCCTATTGTCCGTTTCTTCTTCCCTACCTAAAACTATTGCCGATTATATGAATTTGGAGTTTCCTTATATACTCCCATAATCGTTGTAATTGCGCCGTTTTTGACTTAATTGGTTTTGATATCCTTAGTTATCATTCTCTAATTAGCAATTTCTGTTGACCCTCTTCGTAATTCTTCTTCTTTTGTTTACCCTCGTTTATCCGGCTATTTGGATAATTGCCCTCTGAATTCCCCGTTTGTTTATCTTTCCAAATTGCCAGACTCAGGTTTTCTTCATCGCTCGGGTTCTCCATTGGCTTGGGCTTCCCATTGACTCGGGTTTTGCATTAGCCAATTAATTAATTAATTAATATTTTGCGTTTTTTCATATTGACCTGTTTTATACGACCCTTTCTAAACATTTTCTAACAATTTTTTGCTCACTGCCTTCTTCACAATCCCCTACTCTACCTCTCTCCCGTTTTCCAGCTTCAATTTCGATAACATTTCACTTAATTGCACTTCCGCATTTTTTCATTTCGTGTCTGATAGTACCTTTTTTAGTTTTGTTTTTATCAATTCTCTTCTTGACCGCCTTTCAATTTCGCTTTTCCTTTTATTCTGAACTATTCGATTTGATATAATTTAATAATTTACTTTTAAAACCTCAACATCTATTTAGATTCTCAGATATTTCTCTGGAAACGACGCCTTTTTGCGAAGGTAAAGATCTGACAATGTAAGATTTTTTTCATTTAATTACAAATAGTGTGAAGGTAGCATTTCTAATATTGAACAAGGTCCTTCGACGTCTTTCGATTTACAGACAAAAATTCGAAAATCGTAAATTTTAATAACTTATTTAAAAAACATACTTTCATAGAATTACAGAACATCACAAAATTCATTTTATCAATGCCTTTGAAAATGGGGAAAATTACGAAGAATTTGAAAGATTACTTGGAATCACCAAAAAATCGATTGGAGCAATAATTTATAGATATCAAAAATATGGATAAGTTTGCAAAAGGAAAAAGGTGGCAGAAAACAAATAATTTCAGAAGAACAGGGATATAATTTGTTGGATTTCGTGGAATTCAATTTTTATTCATCTTTGGAAATTTAAAAAACTAAATGTGTTTGATGATTACTTTATTTATTTATAATTAAAAATATATCTGAGTTACACTATATCGAAATAATTCAAAATAATTTCATAAAAATCATAAAAAAAACCTGAAAATTAATTAAAAATAATTTATAATACAAATGTTGATTAAATGTAATATTTAAGACTTGAATAATGATCTCATAATTATATAAACCCAAAATTCAAATCTTAAAACTTTCTTAAATTTAAAAAACTTACTTGAAAAACATTTATAAAATAGAATAAAATAAGTAAATAACTTCACATTCTCATAAATGGTGAGTCATCTACTAATGCACATACCAACGTGTATTATAGAAACTTTTATATTTCGGATTTAGGTGTAGGTTATCTGAGGAAATAAAAAAAGCAATTTAATTTACCGCAGAGTTTCTCACATTCCACGAAAATGGATATGATGTTTGAGTCATCCGAACATTGGGAAAATAATGAAAATATTATAATGAAAATATCGTTTATCAGTATTTTTAATTATATTCTATTAAATACTTTGATTTTCTCAAATTTTCTCAATTTACCACACATTACCACATTAATTCCTAAAAATACATTAATTCTTAAAAATATTATATATGAAAATTTGAAATAATAATTAGTGAAATTCAAACAATCTCAGGATCAATAAAATATTTGAAAACCGTAAATAATTCAACTTCAAACAATATGGCTGCAAATATATAATAGCTTAATAATAGCATTCAAAATATCTTTATTGTTAAACAATATGGTTCAGGCATGTTGCGTAGTATCAGACGATTCACACTTCCAATTCTTAATTGATTTAAAATTAATTAATTAAAATAAAAATAATGAAACATTTATTAGAAATCCCGATAAATATAAACGTCGCAAAAATCGTTTCAAAACTTATTTAAACAATAAATGTTTCAAAATATTTTAAAAATCAGTCCATAACACAGCCCCAACAACTCTGGAGCAGTATCATTTCCCATTACCCCTTATTTAGCTTATATAGCAAAGATTAGAAACTACCCACCATCTGGAACACTAAAACAGGTTTTCTATGGGGGATAGACCTTATGGCCTGCTCAAGAGGCCCATTAACTACCTACTTACATCGGTTCTCCAGCGGGTTCCCTTGACCTATATTGTCCTTGTGTAAATTTTTATAACAATAAATGTTTTAATTCGTAATCATAATGACTATCTATGAATGGAACTTGAACCACGCCTGCTTGAATGCGTGTGTAATGAAAAATAAACGAACAATTTTAATTAGATTTTTATTGTTTAATTAACTTATTATGTGACTTTAAAGAATTTATTCAGCCCTAATTTTATTCAGTATTAAAACTAGATAATAAGAACTTTACTTCTGATTTTTTTTCAATTGACATTGCATTTATTTAAAAATTGAATATGAATCAGTGATCGATAAAGCTGTGCAGAAAATTCTAAAATATCAACAAAAACATCGATATCTTTACTGATTCATAGTCAATTTTTATTAAAACAAGAAATTGGATGTTAATTTTTCCAGTCAAAACATTAATCAATCAGAAATCAATCAAATTCTGTCAGATTCATTGTATTTCTATTAGCATTAACAATAAAAAACAAAATACTAATATTGGCCATCATTAACCTCTTAAAGGTTTAACCCGTATATATACGTACGTATATATATATATATGGACAAACTGAATATGGATTTCATATTAAATTTAAATGGAATTCTGTGCTTCTGTTTCGTTTTAGATTATCCCGTATGGATTTGTACGCTGTCTGTACAAGCCCAGTATAAATTTCAGCTATATAAGATTTTGATGAAATTTTCTTATGGATAACATCCTTATAACTTAGCCTTTCATTATTGACAATAAAAAATACGACCTTTTTTGAAACGTTTTTTCCCGGAGAAATGGGAGCGTTAAGAGGCTAAACTGTAAATTAAAACAATGCATTCAAATAAGTGCTGTCTTTATTTATTGTATAATCAATAAAAAAAAATCACAAAGTTTAAAATATTTCTAAAATTTACTATATTGAATGAACGGGTCCATCCAGAATAGGATTGTCCACAAATTCTACATAACAACTTCCTTGACAATTAGTTCCTTCTAATTCAAACAAGTCAACAGTATTGTACCCAAATCTCAATACAGTTTTTGGAACGAATAAAGTATATTGGGGACCTTTTGTATTCCAATATCGGCCAAGATTGAAACCATTAATTAAAACGACTCCTTTGCTGAAGTTTGAAGTCTTAACAAAGGTATCCTTTGGAGCTGAATTTAAAAATAAAGATCCAGTAAACAATCCAGCTTGAGTTGGAGCAGAAACCCTAAATATGAGCAAGTTTCAAACTAATATTCAAAATATTTCTAACAAACTTTGACTTGTGGAATGTATTAATATTTGAATGGACATTTGTCAAATTAATCGGGTAATGCGTCCAATTCGACAATATATGACCATTGACCGTCACGTTCCCAATAATACCCTGTGTAGAATAAATATTCTCATTTGCATTGTATTAGTTAATATTATTATATAAATTACTATATAATTTGAAATATTTTGAATTGTAGTGTATAATGAGGGCACTTCCACTCGAACCCCTTGCAGGTCAATTTAAGGTCAAATAATCTTTGTTTTAATCAGCGATTACGTCACATATATTACTATATTATAAGAAAGGCTCATGTCTACATACTTGAAATTAATTTCTAGGTTAAAATAGCGATATTATTATTTACGTAACAAGGGGGGGGACAGGGTACGCGATAGTGGTTTTAAGTAGGTAGTTAGTAGCCCCCTGCAGCACGACAAACGGGGGGTTGCTGCAGAATTTTTGTTTGCTTAACGGTTACGTAACTGCTACAGAGTGCCACACTCATCTTTTCTGGGATTTTCAATAGAAAAAAGGTCCTTTAGAAAAAAAGCTATGATTTTTCTGATTATGGTGAAGGGGTCTCGATGAATCATCAGAATTTCAATATAAATTTCAATTCTCGCTACAAAAGCATGAAATTTGCCAAGTATAATTTGGGTGGGTCTCCTTGGTCCTGGGATTTTCAATACAAAATTCAATTCTTGTTAAAAAAGCATGGATTTTTCTAAGTAAATTAAGGTCTGTCTACTTGGTCCTGAAATTTTCTATGCAAAAAGGGGTCTTCACTAAAAAATCATGGTAATTTTAGGTCTCAGGATATTTTCAATACAAAACCCGTCTATCACTAAAAGCATCTAATTTTCTAAGTATCATTGAGGTGGATCTCCTTGGTCCTGGGATTTTCAATACAAAAAGGGTAATAAATACTAAAAAAATTGCTAATAAATACGTAAATTATTGTTTCAAATAAGTAAATTAAAATTTAAATTTTAAAAATAAAGTAAAATAAGGATCTAAAAATTGAATTAAAATAAATTAAAGGCCTAAAAGTTGAATTAAAATAAATTATGGTTCAAATTTTAAAATAAAAGTAAATAATGGTCTGAAAAATGAATAAAAGTAAATCAATGGTGATATTTGGTAAACAAGGGCTAAATTTTAAAAGAAAGTAAATCAAGAGTCTAAAAATTAATTTACAGTAAATTATGGTCTCAGATTTTTGAAATAAAGTAAATTACAAGCTCAAATAAGTAAATTAAAGTCTAAAATTTTAAATTAAAGTAAATTAAGAGTCTAAAAATTGAATTAAAGTAAATAATGGTCCAAAATTTTAAATTTAAGTAAATTAAAGTCCAAATTTTAAAATTAAAGTAAATTAAGGGTCTATAAAATTGAACGAAAGTAAATAATGGTCTCAAATTTTAAATTTAAGTAAATTATGGCTAAGTTAATTAAGATAAATATGTAAATTAAGGGTTAATTTTTAAAATTAAGTAATCAGTGGTCTAGAATTCTAAATAAGTAAATTAAAGGATTATTTTAAAATTAAAGTTATAACTAAATTAAAGTAATATTTTTATATTTATTAACAAAAAGTTTAAGAAATAAAAATTTTAAATGGAAATTTTAATAAAATAATTTTTAATGACAATTTTAGATTGAAATTTTTATGAAATATTTAAATAAATAAAGGGTTAAATTAAGTAAATTTAGGGCTAAATTTTAAAGTTAACTAAATTAAGGTTAAATTCTAAAATTAGGTTGTCAATGGTCTAGAATTTTAAATAAATAAATTAAAGTTAAAAATTTTTAATTAAAGTAATATTATAAAATTATAGTAAATTAATGTAAGATTTTTAAATTTATTAACAAAAAGTTTGAGAAATAAAAATTTTAAATGGAAATTTTAATGAAATAATTTGGTTTGTGAAGTTTGTAAAGAATAAGAATATGTTGATAAATTCCAAAAATTTTATTTAAGAAATTGGGGTACTATTTATAGTACCCGGTGTGCCGACACCAACTTAATCAGCAATAGCTTATTAGAAAATAATAATTAGTAACATAATTTAAGGACCCAGATAATCAAAAATAATAAAATCACACAATCAAGCATTCAAGTTAGGGAAATCAAATACCCAATTATAATTACATCATAAAGTTGAAGTTGAGAATATTCTGGAGGATTCTTTCAAAGTCCGATGAGCGCGTTCGACGAGGCCGTTTGTTTGCAGATGATAGAAGCTTGTTCTTAAGTGTTTGAGAGCGAAGCTAGATGTAAGATGTTCAAAAAAATCTGATTTTAATTGTGCTTCATGGTCAATGATGGTATAGATTGGGATTCAATAATGTGAGAACCAGGTGGATACTAAAACTGATGCGACCATGTGAGCGGTGATGTCACCTCATTAGAAAATGGGGGATTGCTGGTTTGGTGTGTCGGTTCACTTTGTGTTGTTGGCAGCCTTCACATTCGGAAACCCATTATTTTACATTTTTGAATAATGAGAATCATCTGGCCTTTTGGCGTAGGAGGTGGTATGTAGACTTAATTTCTAGGTGGTCTAGGTTGTGAATGGCGAGAAATTCTTCTTTCCGAAGCGAAGCGTGTAGGATTGGTCTGAGTGTGTTTTATACATTGCATCATAATGTAAACCATCAATTGTCTGTAGCGAGCCTTTGAAGTGGACGAGGTCTTCTGAGGTCGGTAAGGTTTATCAGAGAACATCTTGAGTAAGGACTGGAGTTGATGAGATAGAGGCTGAAATGTTTCTGGAAAGATAGTCAGCGATCAAAGAATCTGTGATCAAAGAATCTGATGAGTATTTTAAAGAAATTGCATTTATTTACGTTGATTTGTAAGTTATGGCGGTTCAATAAGTCAAGAACTGTGTACAGGTTTTTGGTGTGAGTGGTTGCGGTCTGATGAATCTACGATTACATCATCAAGATATGGAAAAGCGTGGGTAACACCCTTGAAAATTGTGTCCATGACGCGTTGTAAGGACTGAGCTGCGTTTCTTAGACCGAAAGACATAAACATGTATTCGAAATTTCCAAATGGTGTGGTTACAGCAGTTTTGAGAACATCATCGATATGAACGGAAAACTGATGATAGGCTTTCAAATTGTCAATAGTTGAAAATATGGTGGATTGTGAAAAGCGTATTATTAAATCTTTGATAAATAGGATTGGGTATGCGTCGTGAACAGCCGCTTGATTGAGTTGACGGTAGTCGCTGTACGGCCTGAGTGAACCGTCTATCTTCGTGACTACGTATATTGGTGACGCGCATGTTGATGAAGAACAGCGTATAATGCCTGCATTCTCGAGACTGATGAATTCAGCTTTTACTGCTTCGAGCTTGATTTATTTAATTTCAGAAACGGATGAGATGAAAAATTGGTTTGAAAATATTTTTCTTTTGTAACTAAAAATTGTGAAAAATTAATTTTAATTCTCATTTTACGAAAGAGGAATCAAAATGGATAAGTTTGTAACTGCAGGAACCATATGTTCCAAATTATCGATAGTAATACCGTGTTTTAATTTTTGCACGTTTACTCCCTATTATAAGCTCTATCGACACTTCATTGTTATTTTCATTCAATATTATTAAAGTATATTTTTAATATGTCATTATTTTGTTTCCCAAAAAAATACATAAATCCTCGAAATGCCAAAAAAGAATTACATCAATGCTTACAAACTTTCAGTATAAACTTGGCCGCCTATTTATTGAAAAACCTGGAAATAATAAACACATAATCGGGCTTATAATATGCAAAATAAAGCAATAAATCCTTTATATTTATTATAATAGCAATTTTACTTTCACGTCATTGACCATGCTACGGCCATAATTAACGTGGCCAGAATTTTCGATTAAAATAAATAGGTTTTTATCCAACTCCATCGGTAGGGATAAATTGGTCATCGTTCTTTTGAGGTTTCCATGATAAGTCTAACAAACAAAATACAATAAATTAAATTCCCTTGAAAAAGGCAGTGAAAAAAATTTGTGAATATCAAAGACATCGATATATTTTCCGATTCATAGCCAAGCGTTTTAATTAATACAATAAACAGTGTTTATAAAGGGTTTTACAGAAACTGTAAGTAAAATATAATAACTGTTGTAGCTACATAGAGTAGCTACATAGTATGACAAATAAGTATTGAGCTTAATATGGAACACAAAGGAATTTTCTAAAAATATTTTTATTCATAAAAATTTTTTCTTAAAATATCAAGACATTTTGACAGCTAATGGTTAACTCAGAGATAGTATTTTCGAAGAAAATCGTCGGTTTGTCGACATGGAATCCATGTGGTAGATAACGGCACTCTGTAGCACGACCATTCGATATACCCTTTAAGCCCCCCAGTTTTTCCATTGCTGCAAAGGGCTAAAGAGTGTTTTTAAATATATTTGCAGACCAAATTAAACTAAAAATAGTTCAGGTCAGATTTATTCTCACGTTAGGAAAGCCTAAATAATTTTTCAGGTCAAAATGAACTAGAAATAATTTTTAACTAAAACGTTTGTGACGCAGATATCCACAGAGGGTTTGGTCAAAATTACATTAGGATGAGCTATTTTAGGTTTCTAGGATTTTTGTACATAGAATTCAGATCTCGTTAAATAAGTGAGTGTTTTTTTGTTCCATAGGTTTTTGTACATGAATCAATGGTAATATATTTAGAAAATACATTATATTATATATATTATATATAAATATATTTAGAAAATTAATTTCATAAGGTAATATTTAAAAATAATTTTTAAAAAGTAATATTTTAAAATTAATTAGATAAGTCAATTAGAGAAATGTTTTAAAATAATGAATGATATAAGTAGTGCTCCATGACTCATATAACAAAGACATATGACTCATCAGCAAATCCACACGGGAAGTTTTGATGACTCATCAGTATGAGTCATCGGGTAACTCATTTCAAATTTTAAAGGGTCATATGATGTCAGAGTTTATCCGACAAGATATTTTGTCCCCTTATCGATAATGATCACAAGGGTACTGCTCAGACTCAACATTTTGCAAAGGTATTAAGATAATAGAACAGATTAATACATTTATTAAAAAATAAAATAATTTAAAATTAACAATGGTAATCTGAATATTGATGTACTCATAAGTAGATAGTATTGAGGACTCCAGCCCAACAGAAATTCTCGACTCTCACAAACCTTTTTTGGGGACGTCTGATACTCCCCCTCTAGTTTTTTTAATTTTAAAATTTGTTTTAATTATCATTTACATAATAATTTTAATTTTTTTAAATCGTTGATTACGTCATCAATTTTTATTTTTAAGAATTTTTTATGTCAATATACTTGAAATTAAATTCTCTATTAAATGAGACTATGGTGTAATCAAAATTGTGAAATTTTAAGTGCATCATTTTGGAATTTACACATCTTTTTAAACAACTTAAGATATTTTCATTCAAACAATATATAGATAGAATTTAAATTTCTATACTCAGGAAAATCCATTCTGCTATTAAAAAATTATATTAAAAGACAAATTAAAAGACATATTAAAATATAAACATTTAATAAAATCCCAGAGAAATTCGAGCACTATCTTTCTCATCCATTTTATATCCCTGTATTGAAATATTTACAAACAAGCTTTCCATTCAATTTCTTCAAAGACATCATGAAAATGGGAATTTTGATTGAATATATTTCCATTGCAACTTAGATTCTTATTGATTTTGACCAACGCTTTATTTACTGCAACATCTTTTTTAGTTATATCAGTTATGAAACTTCAATATTGCAACTTAATTTGACTGAATTTGAGAATTTATAAAGAATTTCATCTACCAAAACATTTGTACTGGTTTCACATCGTTCTTGACGTGCTTCGTCTCAGTTATTTTCTTAATTGGACTTGTTCCTTTCAATAAATTAGAAAATGATTTCTCACCAAAAACGTTCTTAGATTGCATTTTTATAAATAATGTCATTTCATCTCTTTTTTATACTTGTGTATAACCAATCATATTAATGTATTTGTATTGCAAATCACATGCGTGTGTGAATTATTGTCTTTCGCGTGTGACCTTTTGGTTGTGAGTCATATATGGTTTGCAGATGTATTGCAGATGTATTGCAAATTAGTTAATTCTTTAATTAAAACGTGTACTAATTAGTGTGATATATTAAAGAATTGATATTAAGAATTGATATATTAAAGGGCTCAAGTGGGTGGAATCTTTAGAGAAATTAAGGGATGTATATTGACGTTTAAAGAGTTAAGATATCTGGTGAGAGATCGGTTAAGATTGGAATATATAATTTTTAAAAGGGATATAATCGGTTTGGATTTAATGAGGGATCGGTTAAGAGGGAAATAAGTGATTAAGGGTGATGTTGGTAAAATATCAATGTCTTAAGGGAAATTGCAATACATTAGTCAGTTATGAATCAATAATAATATGAAATTATATCGCTTTATTAGGTTGTGATGAATGCACAGTAAATTAATTTATATTGATGGTTTAATCAATGTTTTATTAAATTTTCTATTAATTATCCATGGTTTTTATTAAGTAGTGTTTTTTGACCAATTTACTTGGTTTTGACAATGAAATCTTTAGAGATAATTGGGATCGATATCAACTTTAAATTATTTTTATCTTTATTTAGGCGGAGAAATATTGACGTTGAGAAATATTGACTTGAAACATCGACAACAACTAAAGAAAACTGATCTTTATTGGAAGAAATCTATCGGGTGATTTAAATTAGTAATTAAATCGGTTGAATATCGGTAAAATATGACCATTTGAAGAAATATGGATAAATTTTATCTTTAAATGCAGTATAACAAATATTTAATTATTTTTAATTATTTTTTAATTATAACTGGTTTTATCATTAGATTTTATTTAATGGATAAATTTAATTTTTCAATGCAACTCCTTGGTTAAATTGTACAGTAATATTTATTTAAAATTTTGATTGATTTAGAACCAACATTTAATTATAAGTGGTTTTAAAAATAGATTTAGAGTTAATGATTTTAGAAGATTTTAGTGAAATATGTGTGATAATAGGAATTAAAGATATAATTATAGTCATTTAAAGAAATTTTAAGGAATCTTATTAGTTTGTGGGAAATATATATCTTTTTAAGGGTATTTATCGATAAAATACTAATCTTTATAGACAGATATTTCAAGGAAATTTGATGATTTTTTGATAATTTTATTATTATTATTTTTTGACAATCTCTTCTCATGTGTCCCGGGGTACCACACGCATAACATTCGACTACCTCTCTCTGGATCTGTGGACACTGACTTCTTACATGTCCTTGCTTCCACATGAAAAACATGTATCTGCCTTCGTTGTTATGCAATCTCTACTCAAATGTCCTATCTTGTGACATGTCCAACATTCGTTCTTAGTTCTGTTCGGTCTTTCTTCTCGATACTCTCTCGGCTCGCTATTATATCTTGGTGATACAATATTTCTTGCTTGATTTGTTACCGCGTCTTTGTAATTTCTTGTTATATTCTGTTCTGGCCTTCTTTTTCTTACTGCATAGACCTCTTCTGAAACTATACAAGATTCGTGTAACTTCTTGATTTTTTTCTTCACTTTTGTTGTTCCTTTGGTGTCTTTTAGACACAATTCTCGTTTAAAAGTCTTTTCGGCTGCACAGTGTACCAGCAGATATTCTGTTAAACTTTCCTTGTTTAACTCATGCCCCAATATTTTATCAACTAACTCGTCTATGATAGTAAAATATTTATCGGGCTCCTCACTCGTCTGTTTATAAGACATAGCAGATTGTAAATCCTCTGCCAAACTTGTTTTCTTGACGAATGCCTTCCGCAATCTTTTCGTATAACATTTGATAAACATTTATTAAACTTTCGATATTTATTTAAAAATGATTTACTAATAAAAGCTTGTTTAATTTTTTAATTTTTTAATTTAAAAATTTCAATTTAAAAAATATGTTAAAAGTTATTTTAAATAGTCATTTAAAATTATCTTAATAAATCATTGAAATATTTAATTCTCAGCTGAAAACACCTCACAGGGCCCATACAGGAGAGGCTTGCACATCGCACACACTCCCCGCCATAACTAGCTACACCACTGAATAGGATAATGAATAAGAAATATCAATCATTAATTCACACAATTATGTTTTAATTTTATAAATACATTATATATAATCTACATAATATTTAATGAAAATAATTAAATAAATAAAATAATATATAAAATTATTACTATTTCTGTATTTTTTTCATTGCTCGAAAATATATAAGCAAAATCGCCGATTCTTGAAAATTGAACTTTTACATCCTCACACAAAAACTTGGACTGATATTCAGAGGTAGATGTGAAATATATCATATAGCCTTGGTACTAAATATTTGTTGAGAAATAAATAAAATACTTCAATTATAAATATAACAAAATCATTTACAACAATTATTAAAAACTTTATTTTATATTATATCTTTTTGTTTTCATTTAAAATATTTTTAACTAGTTATGCAATAACATTTTTTGGTTAGAGTTTTTAAAGTTTTATAAATGATGGCGACTTTATTGACACTGGAAGAAGAGGGATATTTTTATTAAATAATTTCATAATATAAATGCAATTTCATCTCAATAAATTCAGAAACCTTTGCTAATAATAATACAAAGGAATGAAAATTTTAAATTTCACTTGGAAAAAAGCAGTAATGCATATTTGTAATAAAGAGAAAACATTGATATATTGTTGAGATATAAATGAAAACATAGCAAATCCCAATCCAGTCTTTTACAAATAGAAAAATGTATGTAGTGCTCGATGCATGTACACATTATTATTAGAGCCCGAGTCCCAAAGTGTGGCTCAATATCTGACTTATGGTAGATTGTCCACAATTTTAATATTTATTTGATCGACTTAAGTTGTTAAAATATTTACAACTTTTATGTCGAATAATCACACCATACGAACTATTGAACTACACTGTAACCATGTAATCAACCTTGAGAAATGGTTGATTAAAAATTTTGCTTTTCAAATTTAAAAGAGTCAATGAGCCGAAGTATAATAATTCCTAAATTATTTCAATATCAAAAAATGTTTATTTATTCAAATATTATTGAACCAATGGCTGTTGGAGATGTAAGAGTCTCGTTATTTAAATATATTTGGATTAAAAAATATGAACAAGGGGAAGTTGTGCAATTAGAAATGAGGAATCCGATGTACCAACTTATTTCTATTTCCTCTATAAACAACATTGAAATCAATATACGTGAAGATAGTGATAAATTAATAAAATTTAGTAAAGATACGAAAATGGATGGAGAATGGTAAGTGGTTTTCATGGACTTTACTTTTGCGTATAATAAGTTTTCTTTTTATAACAATTCAAATGTTAAATACAGTAAAAGTGTATTACAAATAAGTTATGAATACTTTAATATATAATTAATTAATATATATTTAATATACATTGATGGAAATATTTTGAACATTAATTGTAAATATTTTCCTTTTAAAATAGAATTTGACTGTATTAAAATTCAAAAAGGAAAAATTATTAAAATTATATTAGAAGATGATGTCAGTAAAGTTCAATTTAGTAAATTTTTGGATAATACTTTAAGATTATTATAAGAACCATATACTGACAAAATTAGAAACACATAAGAAAGATGATCTAGTTCAAATAATTGAAAAAAAATTCCATGTATTTACCTCTATTGTCTTCATATATAAACAATATAGAAATCAATATACGAGATGATAGTGGAAAATACGTATTTGGAAAAGGAGATAAAACATGACATTACATTTTCGTAAAATAAACAAGTAATTCTGATATTGTAAATTTTTATAGTAGTAACCAATCGGGAGGTGATTTACCATATTTTGTAGGTAAACAGGTTGGAACTGGTTGGTTGAAGACAATAGGTAGTTTTGCACTTCCAATTAATAGACGCATTTGAAATTTCTGTATGAAATCAACTAATGACGTAATTAATAATAATTCCAAAATATTGTCTGCATTATAATCAAATACAATATCTGAAATTAAGGATTCATTGCCTACAATGACGCAAAATTTAACCAAAATAATTAATAAAATATCTGACGTATTAAAAATTCAACATGAAAATGAACAAAAAGAACAAAAAGGGAGAACACTTAAACAACGAAAAGCTATGAAGAAAAATATATAGAAGACAGGATATTGTACCATCTTTGAAAAATGATTTAATTTTAATTTTTTGAAATAAATTTTTTATAATAATTTTATTTTATTGATAGTCTCTACCTTAAATAGTATTCCTCGAAAGAACACGATGGAGGAATATGAAGATCAAAAGGAGAGTCTAGATGAAGAATTAAGGGATCTAAGAACGATCAGTAAAAAATTGCAAAGATTGGACATCACTGCAATCTTAGATAAAGACCTGCAAGAGATCGAGGAAAAACATCAAATAATTGGGGCACTGATGGAAAGAAAAGCAAATCAATCTTTTATGGAAAAGAAGGAAAATGTGAATGATGATACAATCAAGAAAAATAATTCAGTGCATAAAAGAAAACTGGAAAGTCTACAGAAAATTACAATACCTGTCTTTGAATGCAAGATGAAAGAGTACGAACCATGGAAAGCAGCTTTTACGGCGTGTGTTGACGAAGCGGAAGGTGATAAGGTTGAAAAGATGTTTCACCTGCACAAGTACCTTCACGGAGAGCCATTAAAGTTAATTGAAAATCTAGGATATTCGGCAGAGGCCTATCAAATGGCAAAAGAGAAGTTGGATAGGCGATATGGCGGGGATGAAAAAATATATTTATCAATGTTAGAGGAGATGGACAAGTTCAGGCCAATTCGAGAAGGAGATTTGAAGGATTTAGACTCATTTGTTGGATTATTAGAAACAATCACCGTTCGATTTAAATCCACTGGGAAAGAATCTGAGTTAAAGACTGGATGTCTTTTCAAAAGTGTTTGGGCAAGTTAACGACGAATCTTGTGTATAAATGGAAGAAAGACAAAATAGAAAAGGAATTGCGGGAGACGATAGAGGATTTGAGAAGATGGATACAACAAGAAGCGGAGATCGCAAGGTCCACTAACGAGGTCGTGTATGGGACTTAACCAAGCACCAGGGCTTATGATGGGTCAAGAGTATAAGGTGTGTCTAGAGGAAGAGAAAGCTTCAATGCAGGAGGTCGGACGCATTTTACGAGGCAACCAGATGGCAGAGTTAAAAGTGGAACGGTCTTACAGGCGAATAACTCTAACGGCTATAGATCAGAGTGTGTACATTGTGGTGGTCAACATTACCTAGACCAATGTGACAAGTTCAAGCAACTCACAATTTCAAAAAGAAAGAAAGTCATCGAAGAAAAGAAACTGTGCAGAAATTGCTTCAAAAGAATTAGGAGGTTCATCCTGTAAAACATTAAAATCAGTTTTTGTTTCCATAAATTTTATTTCAGTAAATATCAGTATCAAATTATATCTTCTTTAAACTTTCTTATTTAAACAAATTTTCTACGAAGATATTTTTAATTAAAATATCTTCTTATTATTTTTTAAAAATTAATCTAAAATTTAATTTTTAAAATTTTCAATTTAAAAATTTCTTCATCATAAAACTTCCTCATATCCCCCTTCTTAAGAAATTTTTAAGTTTTTCCACATTTCTTTCGATCCTTTTTCCATCTTCATTTCTTAAGATGTATCGTCTGTCATGCACTTTCTCTATCACTTTGTACGGACCTTCATACCTGTCCTGGCCTTTGTGGCGTGTTTCTACTTTTACTAATACTTCTTCTCCTACATTGAATTTTCTCCTTGTTTGTTCTTCTAGTTCTTCCTTTATCGGTATTTCTTTGGGCCCGTACCATTTTTCCCTGCTAATCTTTTTTCCAAAAACTATCTCTGCCGGGCTTTTCCCTGTCGTTTTTTGTTTGTTTGCATTTAAAGTGAATTCGACTTCTGGTAATATCTCTGCCCAATCCGTCTTCTTTCTATCCTGTAAAGTAGCATTTATCAAATTCCGTATTGTCCTGAATTGTCTTTCTATCTGACCGTTTGTTTGGTGATGGTATGGACTCGAAAAACATAATTTAATATCTAGCATCTTTGTGAATTCTCTCATCATTCCTGATTCAAACGCCTTTCCGCAATCAACTCTTATCTCCTTTGGGCATCCAAATCTTAAAATCCACTTTTCTAAAATCGTTTTCTTTATTGTTTCTTCGTCTTGTTTTGTTATCGCTGTCAAGACTTGATACTTACTATACTGATCTATTATACCCAATATATACTTCTTACGTCCTTTTGTTTCTGCCAACGGTCCACATATATCCACGAATATAATTTCGAACATTTCCTTCGAATCTTGTCTTTTTACTGATTCTTTCGTTGTTATTGTTAAAGCCTTGGTTTTTTGACAAATCTCACAACTTCGAACAATCTCCTGAATCTTACTCCACAGGTGTTTTCAAACATACCTATCTTTCATATAATCGGCTATCTTCTCGACTCCAGCACGACACAATAGTCTATGTATTTCCTTTATTGTTTCTTGTAACTCATTTTCAGGTATCATCGTTTTCTTTCGTACTTCTTCAACAATTCCATGTTGGATGTTGCTTCTTCCCTCTTCTCTGATCGAGTCTAGTAATCTTGTTTTTATCTTTCCTTTCTTAGCTTCTTCGTGGGCCATTTGACATTGAACACACGTGTCACATTTAGTTCTCGACACCATGTCTGCATTTTGGTGATTAATACCCTTTCTGTATTCTACTCTTATATCTAAACTGCTCAAATAATTGATCCATGTTTGGAATTGTGAAGTAATCGGCTTCTCGGTTGTCATCATAAACGTGATTGCCTTGTGGTCTGTCCTGAGCGTGAATCTTCTTCCGTAGAGATAGTGCTTAAAATGAATGCAAAAATAATATACCGCCAATAGTTCCTTTCTTGTAATACAATATCCTTTCTCGTGGCTCGTCATCGAGTGTGATCCATACGCAATTACTCTTTCCTTTCCATCTTTATCTCTTTGTGAAAGTACTGCTCCAATGGTATCGAAACTAGCGTCGGTATCTAAAATGAACTCCTTTTCAGGTCCAGAAAACATAAGATTGGCGCCGTCGTGAGTGCTAATTTCAATCCCTCAAACACGCTATTCGTTCCTTCACTCCATTCTAATTTTTTGTTACTTGGTCCGCTACATAATTGTTCTAACATCCTTGCCTTTGCATAATCACTGATGAATCTTCTATAATAATTGCAAATACCTAAAAAGCTTCGGAGTTTCTTTACGCAATTAGGCTTCCCAAAGTTCTGTATGGCCTGAATTTTAGATGGATCTGTCTGTACTCCTTCCTTGCTGATTATGTGTCCTAAGAATCTGATTTCTTCCTTTATTATTTGGTATTTTTCTGGATTAATCCTTAGGCCTGCTTCCTCAATCGCCTTTAACACTTATCCGAGTATTGTATAGTGTTTCTCTTTACTGCTTGAATAAATCAAGAAGTCGTCCAAATACACCATTGCTCCCTTTATTTTGCCTAATACTTTTGTCATCATTTCTTGGAACGTACCAGGTGCTGCAGTAATTCCAAACGGCATTCTGTTGAAACCATATTGTCCGTTCATTGTTGAGAAAGCTGTTTTCTCCTGTGATTCTTCTTCTAGTTCCACTTGGTAATATGCATTACCTAGATCGATTGAGCTGAAAAAGACGGATCCTCCTAACAAATATAAGGTTACCGTGTTCAGCTGTCTAAAGTCCAAGCATAGTCTAATATCCTTTTTCTCTTTTTTCCATACACATATTAGCGGTGTATTCCATGGAGAGTTACATTTCCGTATAATTCCATTTTCGTACAAATTTTGTATTGCTTCTTCAATCTTTGATTCCAAATTTAGTGGTTGGCGATATGGTTTTATGTTTATCGGCTCACCTCTTGTAACTATCTTGTGTTTTACCAAATGTGTGCGACCCACATCCCATTTATCTGCCATAAACACGTTTCCACTGTTTGTTATAATTTCCTTTAATTTGCTATCTTCATTGATCTTTAACTGTTCCAACGCTCGTATCAATCGTTCTTCATCCTTTATTTTTCTGCCAAATTTTGCTTCAATGTTACAAATATAGTTCTTGTCTTTTTCACTAGCCTCGATATCCTTAATTTTTAACAGTCTAAATCCAAATGTTTCTTGTAATTCGATTCCTCCAATCACATCTGGTGTCGCTTTCTCCGCTACAATGAATATAACTTCCTTCGAAACATTTCCAATGGTTACTTGCACCTTCGTTTTTCCTATTGTCTCTATCGTTTTTTCGTTTGTACATCGTAACTTATCGTCACTTTTCGTCAATTGTTGTCCTCGTAGCTTTTTAAAACAGTTCACACTCATTACATTGATTCTTGCACCAGTGTCTAATAAACAGTCAAAATTTTCCCCATTCATCCTTACTGTTATACTAGGCCTTCCTTGCATTTTGTTATACAAAATTTCAACAACCTGCTCCGTTTCAATGGTTCCAATTCTTTCCACTTCCTCTTCAAACATTTCTCTCTTTAGGAACCTGTATACTTTCTCGCTTACCCTTCCAACATTCTCCCACTTTTCTGCCCCTTGAGGATATTCCATCAAATTTTCTGTTAGAATATGGCTCCAACCAACTCCTCTACTGGTGGAGCCCTGTTGTTTGGGTACGTCTTCCTAAAATTATCTTCATTTGTCTCTACACACGATTCCCTTTCTTCTTCTTCCTCGATACCATTTATCCGACTGTATCTGTTTCCGGTGAATCTCTGTCTCTCCGTCGCTCTCCCGTACCTCATCTTTGTATAACACTCCTCGGATCTATGACCATTTCTGCTACATCTTTCACAACGTATTTCCTGACACAATCTTCTTATATGACCTTTCCCACATCCAAAACATCTTGGAGCTTTTTTATCTGGACAGTTTCTACTTATATGTCCGCTTCTATGACATGTCCAGCATTCTATTTTACCTTTTATTGGACAATCAATTTTCGTGTGTCCTATTTTGTGGCATAACCAGCATTCTGGCATCTCTCTTCGGATACTTTCTTCTCTCTGTTCTTTCTTCTTGTATTGTACTCTTCTCTGTGGTTCCTGATAGACCACTCTGGCGTAACTTTTCATACTGTTTATCTGCTCTCTTTGCTTGTGTACTTTGTCCATCAGAATTAGTGTTTCCTTTATTTCTTTTTATCTTCCGTAGTATCACTTCTTTCTCAACTTCTTTATTCTCCGCACATACTATTAACATCCTTGCTGTTAATTTCTCTTTGGTAAATTCTTTATTTTCAAACAACCTATCAACAAGGTCCTCCACCTTTTTTAAAATACGTTTCTATTTCTTCACCCTTCCGCTTGTAATCCAACAAGTTTTGTAGATCCTTTAAAACATCTCTTTCACGATCGAATGCCAATCGCAACCTAGCCTGGAATCCTTCGACTCTTTTCAGTGTTTTGGCGTACACTTCCAGGAGATCCTCATCAATCATGCAAGATGTTAATCTTTCCTGATCTTTCTTCTGCGTGATTCCCTTAGCGTCGAAATAAATTTCGCATCTTTTAATGAACTTTTCCAAGTCGTCACCTTGGCAGAATACCTTTGGTAGCAATCTTTCGGTGATTGCGTCAGTGTTTACCGCTGCCACCATATTAGGAGGTTCATCTGTAAAGCATTAAAATCAGTTTTTGTTTCCATAAATTTTATTTCAGTAAATATCAGAATCAAATTATATCTTCTTTAAACTTTCTTATTTAAACAAATTTCGTACGAAGATATTTTTAATTAAAATATCTTCTTATTATTTTTTTGAAAATTAATCTAAAATTTAATTTTTAAAATTTTCAATTTAAAAATTTCTTCATCATAAAACTTCCTCATAACAATAATCAAATTTAGTAACATCAGTAGATTGAGTGGAAGAATTTATATAGAAACACCAAAACAATTGAAAAATGAAAAATGCTTAGTTAATGTAAAATGAAAAATAGCGACAATTTATGTTTTCTCTATAGTGTTTTGGCTATGATTAAAAAAACAAGTGATTTCAAAAGGTACGTGTGATAGATGTATTAGTTATACTGTTTTTTAAGAGAATTATGATATTATCGAAATGCCAATGAAATTAAATGGTATTAGGAAATTTGAATCGAAAAACCCCGGATTAGGAATAAATAGATGTATTTAGTTATGAGCAAACAAATGAGATAAATGAAGACTATATTTTGAAATATCCACATATTAATATAATACATATGTATACATACAATTTGTTAGCGCTGAAAAAGGGTATGTAACAATAACAAATCTAAATAGGATAATGAAATGCCATGAAAACATTAGTTTTAATAATATGATTAGATCATTATAGTGTGAAAGATGCTTAAATGGATTTAGAAATAAAATCGCGTTGGAAAACATCAAATTTTATGTTAAATGAATCAACTAAGAACAACTCTTTACACCTTTCCTGAAAATAAACTCATAAAATTTACAGATTGGTCCAAAACTGTTACTCCACCTTTTGTTATGTATGCGGATTTCGAATCAATTTTACCTACGGATAATGTACACCAACAAATTCATTTCCCTATATCAGCTGGAGTATTATTTATATATAATTTTGATGGTTCAAAATTGTACGAACAATTTAGAAGTTTTGATTGTATAAAAAAGTTTCTAAAAGCTTTAATTTACTTTAATTTACATAATTTTTAATTATTACCTCGTTTTCTCAAATGTTATCGATTATTCAAAATATAGGACCATAAATTCTAAGTACAAAAAATTCTAATACCATGGGATTTTTAGTGACAGTAGGATTTTGTATTTAAAAAATCCTTGACTCTTAAATTTTCATGGCTTTTTTAATGACAGTCGAATTATGTATACAAAAAATAATTCTTTGGACCATAAAATACCTTATCATATTAGCGAGACTGAAATTTGTGTATAAAAATTCCTGGGACCTTAAAATACCATGGCTTTTTAGTGACAGTCGGATTTTGTATTGAAAATCTCTGAGGCAAAGGAGACCCCCTCAATATAGTCTGAAAAAATATCATGTGGCACTCTAGAGGAGTGTTATTTTTAGCGAGTCTAGTATTTTATGTAGAAATTTCTTGAGACCCAATGACTATATTTTTATTGCTATATTTTTAAATGAATATAATATAAATATAATAAACATTTTCACATGACGTGAAATATGTATCTCTGTCTTATTTAGCTGCCCAACCAGTCGATCGCGACACGATTTTCGGTCGATTGTCTACTAGAAAACTAAAAACCTGAAATTCTGAAAATGAAATTGTGCAAATTAAAAAAAATATGTTTTAAGTAGGAACGGGTGAAGTAAAATTTCTTTGATATTTTCCAAGAGATAACTCAAATCTTTTTGTCTCTGAAGTATATGTAAATATTTATATATTAATAGATTTATAATAATTCTTTAACAGATGTTCACCTTGACCAATTTTTAAGATTATCAGTGTCGAACCAATGTCAACGAGCACATTAATATATTATTTGTTATATCTTTTTGAAATTTATAATTAATTAATTAATTTTTTTATTTGTTTGAATTTTTTTGTTATGATTTTATTCTTTTTGTATATATGTTTTAAATTTTAAAATGAAAATAAACTGAAATTATACTAATTATTTGGACATGGGTAGATCTCGAAGTAGTTGGATTAAAAAAAGTGGATCTTTAGTATAAAAATGTTGGGCGAGCCTGATCTAGAGCAATAAATTGAAAACTCTTCATAATTGAAACGTGGTGTACAGTTATTTTGTTATCCAATACACCGTATATTTTAGCACAATTTAATTAATATACCTGATTCAAAGATTCCATAGTAAGTGGATAAAGTGACTTGAACCCATTTTGACTAAGCAAATGAAACAAATAATCAGGAATTTGCTTAACCGAACATAGACCGTATGCAGCCTTCGTTGTATTGTGTGGAACAGGGATAAATGGATGGTCGGGATTAATCTAAATTTCGCCAGAGATAAACCAAAATAAATTATTATTGAAGATTACTGCAAGTAAAGCATTTCTGATGGCTAAATATTTCAATGTGATATCTCCAGCTTCCGACAACGGAGCATCGTAATCATAACTAGCTATTTGAGGCAAATATGGTGGATCATTGGCTCCTGGTAAAAAATATTACAACGAATTCTTAATTCTTTTAATAAGGTAAATATTTTTAATTGTTTCTAAAACATCTTTGTTTAAAATAAAAAGTTGATAGAATTAATATTCATAAATAACATCTACCAAACTACAGTTGAGAAAATGTAAAGAATATCTAATGAAAATCGTATTTCTAACCTTTTGCACTTGGATCTTTTCTTGACTAAAGCTTACAGTTGACTTGTGGGAAAAAATTTATTAGTGTGACTGATGAGAAATGGTTAATAGATATATTAAAAAACACATTCCAAAAGCGATTAAGTAATAAGTAAAAAAATAAATTAATAACCAGTATATATATTGTTGGGCAAAAACTGAGTTTAGATCCAAATATAAAGATCGTAACGGAATCTATGGGTACACAACACGCATACCCAATACTAAGTTAAGTTAAAATTAAAACAGTTAAAACACCAACTAAACAAAAATAATAGAACTCATCACACAACAGTAATCAACCCAAATTAAAAGAACACATCAAAATTTCCTAAAAAAAATTCGTGGGGTATTTTTCATAAAATTCAACTGATGTAATTTTATAATTAAATTTTATTTAAGAAATATTGCATAAAACCCACTTAAACAGAACATGAATAGATACAACAGTAAACAAATTTGAATTAAAAGCGATAAAGCAAGAATAAAAACGGAAATCAGAAAGATTCTTTAAATCATTGTCACTGGCTATAATTTTGATGATAATTCTCTTCTTTTTTTGATATAGTTGTGGCTGTTTTCTGAAAGATGATTTCTCACCAGAATCTTGATATCCGTAAATTCTTCGGTGCAAAATTCCAAACATAGTTTCCAAGACACATTTCATTACGTACATTACATTTAATGTGATGAGCGAAGTTTTAGCAGAAGCAGTTTCTTGATTACCTGGCAGTTTTCAATGTGCAGTTATGTTCATTTTTTCATATTATTAGTCAGAGCGTGCGGTAATGTTCAAGATTTATGTTAAGAAAGTTAAAATGATTTGAAGATCATGAAGTTGAAATGATTGTCAATGAACTAAATACAATATGATGTAAATGAAATTTTGAACGAATAAGTGAAAGAAAGTTTACTAATCAAAGTTTCCTCAATATCTAAATCACTCAAAATTGTAAAACGAGTATAAAAAAGAAATCGCGTTAATTAGTTTTGAATTTAAATTATTTTCTATGATTATAAACATCTTTAAAAAATAAGACAATTTTGCTATTTAATCATATGGTCACCCCAAATAAAATACCCAAAATAGCCAACATACAATACATTCAATCAAACAATTCATATAAAGTGTATAATAACTATGGAAAGTAAATTTAAAAATGAAGGAAATGAGTCTTGGATAAATTATTTTTTGTATTTACATGTCAAAGAAATCTAGAAATTTGAAAAATATCTAATAAACATTTTCAGATACAAATCTGTTGACTTTGTTCATCTTAGATCGGGTTTTTACCTTAACAATTTCATTTATTTTCATTTAGATTTCGGCTGCAGATGAATCATTTTTTTACTGTCGAAATATAAATGAAGAGAAACAATTTATTAAAAAGAGAGCTTGAAGACTATAAATCAGTAATATATCGATGTTTTTTTGATACTCACGAATTTTCGGCACTGCCCTTTTCAATTAAAAATACGCTTGAAAAAGACATTGCTGAAAATTCATGAGTATCAAAAAACATCGATATATTACTGATTTATAGTCTTCAAGCTCTCTTTTTAATAAATTCAATGGAAAAAATAATCAGTGATGAAATTGGGAAAAAAAGTTCTCATGAAGAGAAACAAATTTATAAAATCTATTTCAAATTTCTAACCATTCCAAAATCCAAAAGTAGTTCCCCCATGAAACATGTACATGTTAACATTGACGCTCATTGAATAATTATACATTGTTTTCAATCCACGGATGACATCAACTGTATTAACCCGGTTGTGCTTTAACCCCCACGAATCCAACCAGCCAGAATAATATTCAGAATTTGCCTGTTTTATTATAAAGCATTTTATCATTATTTATATAAATATAGTCTTTTATGCAAATTTTATTATCGCGTTTGTTAGATGTCCCAAAATGTATGATAATAACCATATTTATACTTTTATTAATACGTAAAATTTAAAAAGTGCTTTATATAAAGGGAATCCGGGCAATAAATAAATTGTGATTATCTTTTGATAATTATATGAATTTGTGGGAATTGTCTGCACTAAGGATCCGTTCGGATTTGAGTAAGATGAGAGGATTTGAAATATTATTATAATTTATATTTAAGATAAATTCCAACTTTAACATTTTCTGCTACAAAGTGTTTGTTTTTCAAATATTGTTAATTTATTAATTTTTTAATTTGGAATTTTTTGTGATCAATTCTCTATAGTAATTATTTATTACACGGAATCAAATCTATATAGTTTGTACAATGAACGCGACATTTAAATGGGGGGGGGTTATTTATTCATAACTACTTTGTAATGCAAATAACAATAATAAAAATTTGACAGTACACTAATATATATACAAGGGACAACTCTCCAAACCTAGTTCATAAAAACCAATATATTTATTAAGCAAAACAATTTTAACAAAATAATTAAAAATTGCAAAAGAATAAAACAAAATAATCTACAGAATAATAGAAAATGAAAATGGTTTATTTTACAAAACATTCAAAGAGGTCTAAATTTAAAAAAAATTCGAAATATTATTAAAATTTACAACATGGACATATTTGGGATTCTTTCCGATTGATAGAGAAATTTATTACTTAATTTAATTATTAATTTAATACATCTCAGACTTGAATATAGTAATTAATTAAATTTTATTTTATTTAGTAGAAATATTATAAAAAATTATTACCAGGGGCCCACTCGGTTGCCATCGTTTCAAATCACTGAATGCTGATGCTGGATTAAATGCACCTATTAGTATATTATATTTAATATTATTTCATTAGAATGATTATTACAAATATAGAAAACTAACATAACTTGATATAAAATTCCCTCTGCTCTACATTTCAACTAACACAAGTATATTAGCAAATATATTACTCAAAATCCGTGACTCGCAATACTCATCTAATAAATTTTGAAGTTACTTGAACTCTTTCGTGTAATTTTTGAGTAACATAAGGTGAGTAACATAGGATTTAACATAAAGTAACTCAAAAATTATAAGAAAGGGTTAAAGTAACTTCAAAATTTATTAGATACGTATTGCGACTCACAGATTTAGAGTTATATTTTTGTTGATGTACTTGAAATATTGTGTAAGTTGAAATGTTGAGCAGAGGTCATTTTAGGGGTACGCTAGAAAAATATTTTAAATATTTGAAGGGAAATCGAAATTAAAGTGCATATAGTTGATAAACACTGATATTTATGATACATTGGCGAATCTTTGATGTTGAAATATAAAATTTATTTTCGTTTATTCCATGTTTAATTATTATTTGTATTTACATCATGTAGCAGTTTCAACATATAAATTATAATTTAACATTTTTTAAAATGTTTTTCCGGTAGGAGTACAACAATTGACTTTTTACAAAAAGTTGCAAACTGCTGTTGAGTCTCGCCAATTCTGCAGTAAATATCTATTGCGTAGTATCAGTAGTAGCTACAAGTATCACCGTTGAGTTATCACTTAACTATAAAGTTTCGTTACTATGTAAATTATCTTAGTGGCCAATAGATGTGTATTCTATTAATAATAATAAATAAAAATTAAAAAAATAATAAACCTGGTGTGCCAAAATCAACCGTTGTAAATATGCGTCTATCGGAAGAGCCACAAGTTAGATACGAATAAGTGTGTCCATCCGTTGAATAAATAATGATGTCATTTCCAAGGTATGATCGAACAGTATCATAAAGAACCCGTAAATAATTATTATCACATGTATAGTATGACCCATATTCATTTTCTACCTGTAATTAAATTCTAATATTCAGTCCGTGAATATAATTATATTTACCTGGACCATAATAATAGGTCCATAGTTCTGATAAAGATGAGGCTTGATGATTGGTAATAGCACAGAATACCATTTCAACACGGAAGATAGGTAATCTTTATTACATAAATGCAATGACACTAATTATATTAGTTTATGATTGATGAAAATATTACAGTAAATATTTTTTGTAAAAAAATGAAAAAATGAAAAATAATATTAATTTATTTCCTTTGAAGCGAATCTCAGTAAGAATAATCGCAATAGGACATATGGGCTAACTACAATATTACGCAATTGCCTTGAACACAGAGTCTATGTTATAGACTCTTGGTTAATAATGACTACTCAATTCAGCGTGGGTACACTTCTTACCTGTGTGCAGAAAGGAGTAGTTGACTTTTTGGATTTTTATTGTGATGGTAGTAGGTAGTAATGTGCACTCCAGATTCTATAGGAATCTTCGACTCTCACTTTTCTTGGGAAATTGTATGGGGATGGGTATTACTTTTTTTAATTATTGATTACATAATAATTTAAATTTTGTTTAAATAATGGTATACTTTATTTATACTTTATTTAACTTTTTATATCAGTGTTGTCCAAACATTTTTGAGCCACGGCACACTTCGCTGAATTAAAAATTTTCACGGCCACCTAAATTTTTTTTTTGCACTTTTACTAATCTTTTAATAAGAAATGATAAACTAAAAAATATTATTATTTAATATTTAAGATTCTAAATAAACATAACTAAGCTGCTTACGTATTTTAGATATTCAATATTTCTAGTAAGAAATATAAATATGATTGTAAACAAATAAATTTCGCATTTAATTGATTGATTAACATTAAATTTGAAATAACTGTTAAAATATCCACAATTCAAATTCCTTTATTTAAGTTGTTTGGAAAAACAGGGTTATTTTGACTTTTTTATAAAAATTTTCACGGCACACAGTTTGGACAACTCTGTTTTATATCAATATACTTGAAATTAAATTCTCTATTAAATGAGACTATGGCGTAATCAAAATTGTGAAATTTAATTTTTAGTGCATCATTTTGGAATTTACATATATTTTCAAAAACTTTTTCACTCAAACAATATATAAATTTAAATCTCTACAAAATGAGATCATTATTTATTTTAAATTCACATTCACCTAAAGTAATATGTTAATGTATATTACAAAAAAACAACTCAGGAGCGTATACATATATTAAAACACGCACATATTAATATTATTTCATACACACGCACAAATTAATATTATTCAATGAATACAATTCATAGAGGTTAAGCACTTCTAAACCAATCAAAATCATGAATTGATATTGTATCTTTATTGCATATAGCAATATCAAAACCGTAAAAAAACTGAAATAATAATAATAATAATAATATATTTATCAATAAGATTTATTATTTTCAATAATAATTTTTTTTAGTTCATAAAACCGAGAGAAATTTTATTTAATAATATTTACTGTGACAAACAGAAATTCGAATTGATATAAATTTTCAATACACTGATAAACTTTTCACATACCTCAAATAAAAACACTATAATGAGAATACGAATAGTTTTGCGTACAGTGCTAGCACATACAGAACAGTTAACTAGTCCACTGTATATTATTACTTTGTTGCAATATTTTTATAATATTACAATTGACTTAAATATTTTAAAACTTTGTCAAAATTTTCCGAAATATGTTATCACTTTGTTGCAATTTAATGAAATGTTTCATAATTTTGTGGTAATTTAATGTAAAATATTTATTAAATTGTTGCCATTCACTGAAATAATTTCCCATTTTATTGCAATTTAATGAATACTTTATAACATTATTGTAATTTATTGAAAGATTTCGTAATGTTGTTTTGATTTATTGTAATATTTTTGTAATAATTACAACATAACAACGACAATACTCGTGTTATAAGTTAAGAACATACTAGACAACATGACACTCCCATTCGAAGATTTATCAATCACAATGCCTTTCAGAATACTTATTATAGAAGTATAAAGGATAGTGACTCTTTTGGCTGAACACAGTAAGCCATATATTTTGAATAAACTATTTTTTAGCACAAAAACATCAACAAAACAAACAATAACATCAACACTAAAAAATTACCGATAAGGATTTATTGTTAATTCGTTTTATTATATATAGTATATAGACAATTTGAATCCGACATTTTCAAAGGACTTTGCAACAAATATAACATCAACAAAATCAGAACCACAACATACAATCCACAATCAAATGGAAAAGTGGAGAGATTACACCGATCAATAAAACAAGCAATCAGAACAAAAACGAATAATAACAACAACTGGTTAGAAAAATTACCAGAAATACTAATAGGATTACGAAACAATCCTTCAAGCTTAAACAATAAAAGCCCTAGCCAATCAATTTTTGGACACAATACAAATCTACCAAACTTAAAGGTTAGCAGTGCCCTTGTTAGCAAATCCCTTGTGAGTTGTTGAGCGTGACCAGTACCTTTGTGACCATTACCCATAGGGGGACAAAATTTTTTGTCGGATAGACTAGGAGTATATATATAATAATAATAATAATATTCATTAAAACTTTGAAAATAACATCTTTCGCGCGGGCGTTCATATCTTTACCAATAATAATGTTAATAATGATATTTATATATCAGTAGATAGATCTTGCACTGGGCTTTAAAAGGAGCTATCGATTAATAAATTCGGATGATGGAAACACTAACTTGTTGCATGACCAAAACCAGGTCACCGCAAGACCACTAATAATATTTTGAATAATAATAATAATATTTTTTAATGAGTCATCGTCTTTGTTCTATAAAGTGATGAGTCATCAGGTGAGTCATCAGATGAGTCATCGCCTTTGTTCTAAAAAGTGATGAGTCATCGCCTTTGTTCTAAAAAGAGATGAGTCATCGTCTTTGTGATCTGGTTTTGCGGTGCCCCATCCATCTACTTATGGATATTGGTCTTAAGGGTACTGGTCTTCAGTTTTAATCATTTTATTTAGTCAAATTTGGTGTCTAAATCAAATAAACTTATTGGTAAATTTTTAGTGTTGAGGCTAGATGGTTTTAGGAAATACTTAACTTAACATTTTTGTGAATTACATGTTGATTGAAAGAATATTTTAAAATGTAATGGTGATTTTAATTTATTTAATTTCCTGATAATTTGCTGACTTGTTTTTATTGACTTGTTTTTTAATTTAATTTTAAATAAAAATTATTTTTAATAACAGCTAAGTTAATAATGACAATAATCAAGCGATAGGATAAATTATTTAATTTATGATGACGACTTTGTAATGATATTTTAATATTAATTTTTTCAATAATTATATTTTCTAAGAATATATCCATGAACCTTTCAATTTCTCCTTATTCAGTTTACACATCGATAAACTTTTAAATATTGAAAATCTTGAACGAAGAATCCTGTTAATTTTATAAAGGACGATGGTGGTAAAATATATTTAAAATTTAATGAAATTTAATTGAAAATTAATGTAGAATATTCTGAAATTTGTGATTTAGTTTGAAAGATATATACTAATTGTTTGAAAATCATTGTGTGAATCGATTAAGAATTATGATCAATCGATGAGAAAATATAATCTATAGTGAGGTATTTGATGGAAAATCGGGTGAAATATTTTTTTGATTTGTAGAAAATATTAATTTTAGTAAATTTTGATCTTTTAGGATGCTCTTATTATATAGATTTAGCTACTAAATTATTTTATAGATGTATTTTAGGTGGCAATAACAGTTAATGATAATTCATATTTTTGATGATTTTCACATTTTCTAAGTTTTAAGAATTGATATATTAAAGGGGGATATGATCTCAAGTGGGTAGAATTTCAAGAATCTTAGGAGAAAATTAAGTGATATATTCGTTTGGATATTTAAGTTTAAAAAGGGTATAATTATTTGGGTTAGGGATCGGTTAATGTGGGAATCTTCTAAGGAGGATATATTCGGTTAAAAGTGAATTGTACAGTAATATTTATTTTATTTTAAATTTCGAGTAGAGTGATTTATCCTTAAGAACAATAATTTAATTATTTTTAATTATAACTGGTTTTATCAATTGAATTGATAAATTATTTAGGATTAATGACCAATTTAATTTTCTTGATTTTAGATGTTTTATAGTGAAATATTTGTAATATTTGGATAATAGGAATAGGTTAAAAGAGTTAGAATTACAGTCATTTAAATGGATTTTAATGAATCTTATTAGTTAGATATTATGAGGGGAATATACAGTCGTTTACAGATACTTATCGATAAAATAGTAATCTTTAAAGATAGATAGATATGTTAGGGAAATTTGATGCTTTTGAGATGATTTTAGTGGAGAATTCGCTTGAATATAAATAATGGTAGAATATTGTCATTTAAATGAATTTACTGGTTTATTAAATGTTATCATTAGTAGGCTTATATCATTCTCCTTTGGAATTTAATGATAATTATGTAGATATTCTTTAGTGTAGATTGACGACTTTGATAATTTTTACTGAATTTATTCTGGCTTTTCTGAATAATTTGAGCAATCAGTCAATCAATTTGAGTATACATGTGATAAATTACTTTGTAAAAATTATATAAATTACTTTATTTCAATTTAAAATAAATATTTACTGGATTATTAATGACTAGAATTTAAAGTTCTTGTCCATTAATTAACTTTTTATAATTTTTATTTACTATGTTATGAATAATTTAAATTTTTACATGTTATTTTTACAATAATTTCCTCAATTTTATCTAGTTATTGAAAATCTTACAAGTACTGGTACCTTGAGTTCAGTCAATTAGTTGCATTATTCTTATTTTTTTTCATTCAATGATTATCATTTTCTTCAATGAAGATTTTCTTTTTAATCTATTTATTAGCACGTAAGTGCTTAGTAGTTGGTATCTAGTTGTTAGTAACTAGTTGAAAGTTCTTGGTCGGTGATAGAATTTAGATTGGTACTTAGTATATGGTTGTCGGTACATGATAGTTGGTAGATAATTGTAGTACCTAGTTGGTAACAGTTTATTGGTACTTGGTAGTTGGTATCTAGTTGTAGGTATCCGGTTGTTGTTGTTGATATCGTGTACTATGTAGACGTAGTTATTAGTGGCTAGTTGTAAGTACTTGGTTGTTAGTATCTGGTTGTTAGTAGATAGTTGTTTGGTATCTAGTTGTTTGCTCGTTGTTAGTAATTAATTCAAAGCAGATCTTCTGTGAATAAAAATTAGAATTCTACTATTTTATGTCTTTCATCGTAATTTGAAATATTTAAATTATTTTACTTATTATAAAAGTTTAATTAAATTTTAGAATTCTAAATTAACAGATTATACGAATTAATTATGAATTAGTTCCAGAAATTAGTAAGTTTTAGTAGTGTATCAAATTATCAGATTATCAATTTATAGAATATTGAGAAACACAGTTGAGAAATGAAAAACCTGAAATAATAATAATAATATATTTATCAATAAAATTTATTATTTTCAATAATAATTTATTTTTAAGTTCATAAAACCTAGAGAAATTTTATTTAATAATATTAACTGTGACAAACAGAAATTCGAATTGATATTTAAATGTAATTTAAATGTAATTATTTTACATATTATAATTTTTAATACAATTTTAATCACAATAAAATGAACTTAATATTTTTAAATGTATTTTATTTGTAAACATGAGAAAAAATGTTCAAGAAGTGTTTTAATAACTGATATATATATATATATATATATATATATATATATATATATATATATATATATATATATATATATATATATATATATATATATATATATATAGATATATATATATATATATATATATAATATATATATATATATATATATATATATATATATATATATATATATATATATATATATATATATATATAAAACATTTGCAATAATTTGCATCTCAAAATGCATGAACCACAGAACTAAATAAAATCCTTAAAACATTTAATATAAAGCATATGACTAAATTCATTTTAAAATAATTTGCATTATTTCTTTTTAATAACTGTCAAAAATATCATTTAAAATGTCATACCTTTTCGTAATATTATTATTTGCTTGTATTTTACGTTTTATTATGTTGAAAATTGTTGAAACTAACTAATTAATTATTTGTGGAATTACATTAATATAGTTTTTCTATAACAACCTTTAAGTTGTGACATTATTTCAAAATGAGTCTATATAGATTTCAATCGCTTCTATTCCATTCAACACAACTGATTACTACTAACCACATATCTAAAAATTATTTCTGAAGTGCTTACTAGTTTCCGGCAATAACCTTATTCAATATATGCTGTCTAAATATCTAAATTATTATAAATACCGTTTCTAAATTTTCAACATTTCCTTAAAGACCCGTTTTATATTTATAAATAAAAATATTAAAAATAATAAATTTTTAATCATGTTCCAAATAAGTTCAACTATTTTTTATTTTAAATAATCTTAAAGTATTTTATTTACCTAACTATTTTTAATTTGTTTTAATGTTTTATAAATTTATATTAAAGTAAGAAATTATTAATAGAAAATGATGTTAAAATATTTTTAAAATATCATTTTTCTTAATTTCATGAATAAACTGTTTATTATAATCAAGATTTAATTTATTTCTTTCTGAAATCTCGATATTTATATTATTCATTTTTATAAAATGTCAAGTCAAATGTTGAGTCAACTGGCATACAATTTAAACAAACCAATATTGAAAAGGTTTCACACAAGATCTTATGATATCAAGGATTTGTGAGAAATGGATTTAATGGAATCGATTTCATTTTCTAAATTTAACAAGTTATATTAATCATGTTATGTTAATCACGTACAGCACAATGAATTATAAATATATTTTGACATGTATTGATGTTTTTAGTAGATTTGCTCGAGCTATGCCCTTGAAAACTAAATCTGCTAGTGAAATGTCTGCTACAATAAAAACAATGTTTAAAAATGGTAAACCAGGTAATTTACAAACTGATTTGGGTTAAGAATTTTATAATAGTAAAGTTATATTAGCTGGAAATGAATACACAGTTAACAATCTCAACATGAATATTATAATTATTATAGTAGGCTGATTTGAATTCGGGTTTTAGGGGCGCCAGATATATGAACCGCACAGGGCGCAATAATGCCTTGTTACGGCCCTGCTAATGTTATTCACTGTCTCGTCATGTGTTGAAGTATACGATTTTTATTCTGTAATATAACCCTGGTGTGATTATCATAATATATAGAATTTGTAAAATTATGGCGTGAGCTGGATTAAATTTGGAGACTTTGGAGCTCATTTTCATGGAAACTATGAATTGTTTGTATATAAAGAATATATATTTTCGTGACCTTCATAAAATTCTGAGTCTGCCAAGATATTTTCCATGGGTAGTGAATGGTTAGGACATCTCCATCTACTCATGATATTATTATAAAGCTTTGTAAAAATGATCCTTCATTCGTTCTTTCAAGTAATTGTGATATTTTGAAATACATTTCTATAATTAAATCCCACATATTTTCATATATTTTGTAATAGGACTCTTTTTAATACTTTCTCTTTTTAATTCACCGTTTAATGGTCTTTGAATTGAGTCATATTATCAACAGTAAAAAATTCATTACTTTAAAGTATAAACTAAAATTTATAAAATTCACTCTGTGAATTATTTACTTTATTTGTTTACTTATTTGTTTACTGTTAGTCATGCTGAAATTATTATTTCTGTTTTTTTTTAATATACGAACTCATTTGTTTAAATGCACGTCTAATTGAGTAACTGTCAATACCTTCTAGAAAACTTTATTATTTGCTAAAAGTTTAAAAAGTACTCAAGATATTTGCAAGTCATCATTAATAAACATTAAAATATAGAAAAGTAATTTTATTGAAAGTCGTTTATTTTATTAATTTGTCTTAATAATAATGTTACTCAATGGCAATTGAAAATTCAATCGCTTCTTCTACAAAATTGTAATAAAAAGAATGATTTCCAATATCTCGTATTTTGTCGAGAAATAGGACAAAAAGAATTGCATTAAATGTTATATACCAAGACCTCAAAGCGTTGAATTACATTATTTCGTTGCAGACAAGTGTCATTATTCATACAAATATAGATTGGATTTTAATAATCAACTCGTGCTTAAAAGAAACTCACTTTGGTTTACCTTATCTTGAATAAAACTAAGGATAAATTGTAAACGTTTAAAAAATAAATAATGTAATTTGTAAAATTTAATAAAGTTTATTGTTTTGAATTAGTATTTTGATCTAGAAAACGTAGAGTAGAGACATGCCAAATCGAGCCATAATAACAACGCAATAATAATAATAATCTAGTAGAATCAACTTTTATAACATTTACATAATAATCAAACAAACTATATGAATTTTTGGTATTCAATTGGTTGAGAGCAGTTTCAAAGGAATGAAATAAATTATAATATGTCAATTTAAAAACAGCTTAAAATTTAAACTGAAATATCCAAATTTGAAATAAAAATTTGTTCAATTAGTAAATTATTCTTTTAGTAATCAGTTGAAAGTTTAAAAATATACTATTTTCCAATTAATAATTTTATCATATTTTACATTGATTGGATAAAATATCATATTTTAAATATGTGAATTGTCATTTTTAATTTTATCATTTCATTATTAACAGCCGTCAAAGTTTAATAAAATATCCAATTAAAATACAAATAATTTTTTTCTCTTCATTCTGATTGGTGCATTTCAATTCGATATAAAAGAAATAAAACACACGAAAATTTTAAACATGAGTCGAATAAATTTTACTTTTACGAAATTATGTAGAAAATCTCGAAGATATTTAATTTTTGTTACGATTTTAATATTGTGTATTTTAAAATTTGGATTAAATCTTTTCAATATCGAAACAGTAAATGTAAAAGTTTTACCGCTCAATACAAATCTACAAGTTTGCCCAATTCCAAATCTTTTTGATAAATATCCGAAAAATGCAAAACTGTTGACAAATGAGAATTTAGTTTCGATCGAAAATGGAACAGTTCATAAATTAAGTCCTCATGATTGCACTACAAATGTATTTCTAGGAAACCGATTTCGAGTATCAGTTGAGTAAATGTAAAAAATTAAGCCATTTACAAAGATTAAACAAGAAAATAAAAACTCAAGGTCAGTACTAATAATTTATTACAAAAAGGAAAAGGAATTTCGAAATTGGGAAAATAGGAAAAACAACAATTATATCAACAGCTTTGTCAGTGATAACGGAATAGTTAGGAGAAGCCGGTTGAACAAAAAAGGAAAAGGGGAAAAACATTTGATTATCATGAGTGCCACAAAATAAGCAAGCTATATAAAGAGAAACTATTGAACACAAAACAGAGACAAAAAGTAACGCGAAATTGAGACGAAAAGTGAGAGACAAATCGAGACAAAAATAAAAAAAAATAAAGAGAAAATATAGCCCATATTTTACTTCAATTTCAAAATTTAGACCATAATTTACTTAATTTAGCCTATATTTTACTTTAATTCAAAAATCTGAACCCATATTTTACTTTAATTAAATTTTTAGATCCATAATTTACTTATTTATCCCTAATTTACCATGCTTTTTTCATTGAGAACCCTTTTTGTATTGAAAATCCCAGGACCAAGGAGACTCACCTTAATTTACTTAGAAAATCATTGCATTTTTAGTGAAGACCCCCTTGTATTGAAAATATTCTGAAACCTTAAATTACTATAGCTTTTTAATGATAATTGAATTTTACATTAAAATCCCATGAGCAAGAGACCCTTCACTATAGTCAGAGAAATCCTGGCTTTTTAATGATATTCCGATTTTGTATTGAAAATATCCTGAGACCTTAAATATCCATGCTTTTTTAGAGTAGTCAGATTTTGTATTGAAATTCTCAGGACCAAGGAGACCCACCTTAATTTACTTGGAAAATTGCATGCTTTTAGTGATAATCGGATTTTGTATTGAAATTCTCAGGTTCCACCAAGACCCCCTCCCTTTTTTTCATATGTTAAAACATTTTTAACATTTTGTTTTAAAAAATAATCTGTAAAATATAGTGAAAAATGTTTTGCATAATTTTCAAAATCCGGGACAAATTGTATTAAACACAGGACAAATCTCAAAAATCTAGAACAGTCCCCGCCAAAAGGCAGCAGATGGTAGGATTAAACAGTTAAATATAAAATAAAATATAGATAAATACCCTCGCTTAACGAAATTAATTCATTCGAAATAAATTCAAAAAGGTAAAATATGTACATAAAAAAATTTCGTAAACATGCAAGACTTTATGAACAAGAAAAGCCAGCACTGTTAAAAACTCAAACAAAAGGACAAAATAAAATAAAATTCAATAAATATTCAAAACATTTCAATCTTGAATCAAAAAATATTAGCGATAAGGAATATACTCAAGCTCTTTAAATGTGGAAGAAATTCGAACGCAAAACTCTAGGTTATTATATTTAAAACGCGATGTTTGTATTCTAGCAGACATTTCAATTCTATAACCATAAAGTCATGCCTCTATCTTCACTGACATGAGATAATTTATTAAATCAAACAAATCAAGAACTGGAATTATTTACTGATTTGGATATGGTCCTTTTGATTAAAATTAATATTCGTGGATGAATAAGTTCTGGAATGTGAGAATGGGAAATAATAGCTAATTGTCACCTGCTTTATATTCTGGAATTATGACTCAATATCTCCATTATGGAAATTTTAAATTCATAGATAACAAAAATATAGACAAAGTTTTAAAACCCCCGAAAGATTCAGAAATCGGATATTTTGTCGAATGCGGGTTTAGAATATCCTCAGGAAAACCATGAAAAATCCAAACATTTCTCTTTTGCACCAATTAAACGAGTTGTCAAATACTCTGAACTCTCTCCGTGGCAAAAATGACAGACTGAAAGAGATTCATTCCCGAAATTAATTTGCGACGTTCATGATAAAGAAAAATATCTATTGCATTATAGTTTAATAATCTTTTATTTAAAACACGGAATAATAAGATCAAAGGTTTATAATATCATATCATTCAATCAAAAATCATGGATGACATCGTATATTTTTTGGGAATATCAAACAGCGAAGGATCAAAGTTAAATGGGGTAGAACAGGAGATATAGTGATTTAAAAGGATTTTAATGAGTCTAATTGGTTTGATATTAGAAGAGTAATATATGATCTTTTAAGGGTAATTTTCACTAATATACCAATCTTTACGTATAAATAGATATATTAGGGAAATATTATGCTTTTTAGATGATTTTAGAATAGAATCAATCATTCGCTTGGATATAGAAAATATATGTATTGTCATTTAGAGTAATTTATTTAGAGAACTGATTTATTCGATGTAATCATTATTGGGTTTATATCAGACGCCTTTGGAATTCAATGATAATTATTTAGATAATTCTAGCGTGGATTGACGACTTTGATAATTTGTAAATGAATTTATACTAAATTTTCTGAATAATTTGAGCAATCAGTCAATCAAATTGACTATGCATATGATAAGTTTAATTTTAAGTAATTATTAAAAATTAATTTATTTCAATTAATTTATTTAATCTAAATAAATTAATTATTAGTTATTATTAGAAAATTTTTATTAACTTGAATGAAAATTTTAGATAATTCATATTTAAATTAATTAATAATTTGAATGATCAATATTTAAGATAAATATTTACTGGATTATTAATTACTAGAATTTAAAGTTCTTTTGTTATCCATTAATTGCCTTTTTATGGTATTTATTTACTATGTATTGAATAATTTAAAATTAATGTACCTTTATCTGAAGATCGCAGAATCATTTTTGGATTTTTTTTCAAAAGCCAAGCAGGAAAGCCTCCCTGAAATATACAATAAATAAAAACAATAATAAAAATGATAAATCAAATTATTACGAAATCCCATTCACCACACATGTATGGTCCACTTCTCAATAAAACCAATAAACCGACTTCTCGAGCAATAGTAAGAAATTTGCTCAAATCTCCATTTCCGTTGAAATTGTAAATACCTTCCTCATATTCATGGAAGTTCCACGGTACATAACTAAATAATTAAAATAATATATATAATATTTCTATTAGATATTTCTATTATATTATTATTATATTTTATAACCAATTAGATTATATAACTAATTCAGTAATTCATAATAAAGATTTACAATTGAATCGCATTCAATCCAGCCGCTTTCATTTTCAACATACAATTGATTAGCTAACACCATTCGGAAACCCCTTCAGCTCCTTCACCCTTATAAGGCGGTTTTGACGTTAAAATAAAATTAATTGAAAATAAAAATTAAATTTTGGAAAAAATATTAATCTAATTATTATTAATTATGTTATTTTTATATTATTATATTAAATTATTATTTCTATTATAATGTTATATTTCTATTAGATATTTCTATTATATTATTATTATATTTTATAACCAATTCTTGAGATTACATAACTAATTCAGTAATTCATAATAAAGATTTACAATTGAATCGCATTCAATCCAGCCGCTTTCATTTTCAACAGCCGATCATACCAATAATATTCAGGAATTCGAGTATACAAAACGCTGCCGGAAATGTATCGAAACGGCTTTCCATCTTTCAAAAATACATTATTTGAAAAATCTATGGTAAATGTTCGATTGGTAAGGCTTGTTTCTGCCACCTAAACTTTTATAATGTAGCAAAATAACTTTTCAACTTACTGGAGAAATCTTTTTGGGAAAACTTGGCTCTAGATTTGAAGAGAAACCTATTAAAAATAATGATAAAATGAATACCAATGAAATTTCTTTACCATTTAGAGAAAGAAAAATAGCTAAAAATTGAATAAAATATTCCATAAAAAGAATATTTATCTAGATTGAAATAAAATTTGTATTCAAATAATTAAAAAAAGCATTCAATTTGTAAAATAATTTGTATAACAAATATTTTATTTTAAAATATTGGCATTTATTTTAATCAACTATTGATTATTTTAAAGAATCTTTAAAATATCGTAATATAAACTTTTTCAGTATTCTTTGTAATAGGACTGTAAATTTTTGTTGCAAATTTCATTTAATAAATATTTAATGTAAATAAATTGAGATTTATGATATTTATTTGCCTACTTACCAAAAACCTATATTATATATTCAAAATATTTATATGTGGCTTAAGAGGTTCAATATTCACTTTAAACTGTAGGTGATGCAATTTAGCCATCGGTCATAACCACGCTATATACATATACTATATAAAGAGCTCGTACACCTGTTTTAAACTTTTTAGTCTAATTTGTATATGAGGAAAACGTGACAAACATATATATTTATAATAGAGAAATGCCAACTCAATAAATTCAACATAAACGCGATATATTTCAATTGTACAACAATCTTCGTCAGGCCGCAATCTGGACAATCAATAACAAGACACAAAATATGCAATATCTAAACAAATTAACTAATAATAATCATCTCCAAAAAGTACTATGTTAAATCCGGAAAGTGACAAGAATCGATCCAATCGCATGGAGCCGAAATATCTGTTAGTATTGCCTTATTCGGAGGGTTTCAGAGAATTTAAACATAAAATTCTCAAATATGTAGACAAGGATCAATTCAGGATTGTTTCCACTTCTTGCAAAGTTAGCAGTATGTTTACTAGTAAATGTCCAACGCCAATTGGTTTGTGTTCTGAGCTTGTGTATCAATTTTCATGTAATGGGTGTAATGCCATATACATTGGAGAGACTGCCCGTTATCTCTGCACCCGAGTTCTTGAACACTGTCGACCAAAAGGATTGACTAATATTAGTAATCATGTTAGGAAATGTGTCAGTAAAAAAATAGGTATCTCTGATTTTAAAATTATTTCAAAAGGTTTAAGTAATTATTGGGAACGAGTAACTTGTGAGGCATTGTTGATTAGATATTTAAATCCAAAAATAAATGATCAAGTTGCCCGTTCCACGGAGATTTTGAATGTGTTTAAATAATTGAAGGATGAAGGTTGGGAGTCTTGTTTGTGGTATAATTATGTTTGTGTTTTGTAAACTATGTAATTTTTTTAAATTTGTTAATTTTATGTTGAATGTTAAATGTTATTAAATTAAAATTTAATTTAAAATAATATGTATGTGGGTTATGTAAAATATGGTTTGGTTTTTTAAAATGTTTTTTTTGAAATATTTTTTTTAAAATTTTTGATACAGTTTGGAGATGATTATTGTTAGTTAATTTGTTTAGATATTGCATATTTTGTGTCTTGTTATTGATTGTCCAGATTGCGGCCTGACGAAGATTGTTGTACAATTGAAATATATCGCGTTTATGTTGAATTTATTGAGTTGGCGTTTCTCTATTATTAAATCATTGCCACGTTTTTTGATTATATATATATTTATATATATCTTTTTGATTGATCAATGTTTGTATTGTATCGTATGAGTGATTACTTGTGAAAGTAATCTCATCTTTTATTTCATCTTTTACTCTGGTATTCGTTTTTCCTTTTGATTTCAACGGAAAACTAAGCGGCATTAATGGAAGTCTCCAGCCTACTATTTTCGTGTACCGTTTTCACAATATTATGTTAAATATATATATTTATTCCAGATCACTTGATTTTTCCAGGTTTTGGAGAGTATATCCTACCGTCTACGTCTGCTTCTGAATTCGTCATTGGACGTGCTCTTTCTTGATTCGTTTACATCATTCTTCTTTATTTGTTGACCAGGTACTTGGGTCAGGCATTCGCTCGTTCAAATAGTTTGCGAAATAGATTTCCTTATCTGAATCTGACAGAATTTAGGTTGTTAAATTATGGTCGATATGGACTTGTCAATTGTTGGTCTTCATTTGTCATATCTTCAACTTCAACGTGGAGATCTCAACTTGATCCTGAGTGGGTTGCTTTTGCCAATGGCTGGTCAAATGTTTTTACTTTTTGTTGAATCCACTAGACTTCCATTGCTCAATACCGATTTTTGAGTAACAATTTCCGCAATCAATGTACTTCGACATCTTTTAAAGCGGCATTTAAGTCTGTGTGGCAGCTTTTACTCAATTTTTCCACTGAAATAGAATGAAAATAGGTTATGTAACATTATCAAAATGGATGGGCGAGTCATATTTGTTGTCTTATTGGGTTGGTGAATAAGTTAATTATGAGAAACATAAGAATTAAGAGATATTGGTTTATATATATATATATATATATATATATATATATATATATATATATATATATATATATATATAATGCATCGAAATGGCTAGATGGTAGTAGCATACATAGGATACGCGAGAATTTATAAAAGGCCTATATAACACCCATGGAATAAAGATAACCTTCTTACATAAAGAAGTCCCGTAGATTGTACACTAAAACCTACGTAATCGTGATAACGGCGAAGGTGGTAGCGTTATAGATGTTATCAGTACATCGAATATATGAAATATCGGGATGGTCATGGAAATTGATTATTGGCCGTATTCCATTGTTTGCCAGATTCTTTATTACAGATCATCAATACAAAGAAATGGCATATGTAATGGTACAAAAATATAATATATAATATAAAAATTTTAAAGGATTTTAAAGCCATATGATCCGTACGTACATCAAATTATTTTCCATAAAAATAATGCCGAAAACATAAGACGTACTTTTATATTGCTAATAGTTCTTTTTCAGTCACGTAGTATCTTTTCTCGTGAACACTTAAAAGTCTTGAACCATATGCTATGACTTTTTCACAACCATTTTGAACTTGACTTAGAATATCATTAACTCCAGTAAAACACGCTTCAGTATCCAAAATAAAGTAATCGACCTTATTTGGAAACGCTAATATTGATGCACTCGATAATGTATGTTTAAGTTTTAGGAAACTTTCATAACACTCGTCATTCCATTTAATATCTTTTTCATGTCCATTTGTAGCTTCATATAACGGTTACTAACGGTTGCTAATCTCAAAAATGAACGTAGTTTTTGGGTTCAATAAGATAGGTACAAAAATGAGGTGAAAAATCAATAAAAACACCAAATTCACATAATAATTAAAAGTACAAAATATTAATTAAAAAATCAAAAAAATTAAAAATGAATATTTTTCGGGGGAAACTGGTATGGGCAGATGCCGTATAATGAGATGAGTTCAAAATAAAATCAGTGTGGGGTCTTTAGAAGGAATTAATTACAAAAACTAAAATTAATTAAAAATTAATTAACTAGTGGGGAACCCGAGCGATGTGAGAGAACCTGAATTGTCAATCATATTAGTAGAGACAATTAAATTAGCTGACTAAAAATTAAATTGTGGCAAGCCGTCAAAGGAGATGGGCGAATTCCTCAAAGCGACAAGAGAAAGTCCGTGAGAAATTGGATCCGAACTAATTTAACACAGTAAATCAAATTACGAGATGGGTATAAAGGCAATCGGCCAGTGAACAAAATTGCCATTTGGTCGAAAAAAAGTTAACGATCCATTTTGCGCGAGTAAAACCAAGAAACTTTGAACTTAGTGTCAACTGAATATTTTAAATCAAGTGTACCTGATAGTGACATCTCCCGTTGGAAGATTTATCCCTATGTAAGATTCACAGTGGTATTGAAAAATGCAGAGCACAAAAAGGTTGTATCAAGTGTGGTTGAATCAATAAAAAGTGTAACCAAAGTGTAATATATTAGTCTCGAATAAAGATTTTGTGTTGGTTCGTTTAACTTAATTTCAAAAAGAACGCAAAGGAGTCAGACAGTAATACCGACTTGCACAAAATACTCAACAGTAGTTGTCTGGTGCGTTTCGGTATTTCAATCTCAATAATTCTTTTTTCATATTGTCATTCGTGCATATTGATATATCTGTCACAAATTTTATTTTAAAAGCTAAAATCAAATTCATTCCACCATCAAAACTTGGACTTCTATCCCTAACCACAATTACCTTCATTTTCTGACACAATTCATTCCAAACAATCAAAGTCGTATAGCATGATAACGGCTTATTTCCAGACGCCCCTCTGAGTGTCATATCTACCTGTTTTAAAACTGCACTGCCACACTACCTCCATATAGCCTCTGACAATACCGTAAAAACACATACCACAACATCTCAATCACTTTTTCTCAAAACTCCACCACCTTCCATCAGTCGTCTTGAACATCATAACATTTCGTTTTCTGTGTTCTTCACATTTAATTCAACGACTCCACAGACGAAATGTTTGCTATTAAAAGATGGTTTAAAAGACGGTCTTTGCCATTTTTCTATGACCTCCTGTAATCTATCTAATTTAATTTACTTCAGATTCCGACGTGACATCATTCTCGAAGTCTGCATATGAATAAGTTCGATTTCCGAAATTATTTTCTTCATGAATACAGTGAATTTTTCTTGTATTATTACTTCTTAATAGAGGAAAGTTATTAAAAAATGATCATATTTACCACATATTAAACAACACTTGTTTAAAGGACAATTGTGATCTGATTCACCATAACAGTAATCTTGACCGGGTTTTAGGAGTCATAATTCTAGTTCCGGTAATCACTTCGCTTTGTTGTAAACTCCTCTCGCAAAATGTTTCAAATAAACAGTGGGCCTATAGGGTCTCTCATTAACCAATAAACTTTCTGAACTTTGCCTTCTTTCAGTACCTAGTCATTATTGTCGTACTTTCTTTTTTTACTGACATACAGGTTAGTATCTGGAACCGATGATCTAATCACTGGTTGAACATTCTGCTTACTGGAATTTTATTTCTTGTTACTGATGCATACGACGATTGTTTCCTATCATCTTCCAATGCAAATACCTCTCTGGAGTCCTCTATATGTGAAAGATTTTCAAAATTTACATTAATTTTCTCTAGTTCAGTAAAAGAAACTTCTGGGTTTATTGCATTTGCATCCTTAACTTTTTTTGAATACATACCCCTTATTACAATTTCCTTGACAATGATGTCTTCTGTTTGATTTGAGGATAGAACATCACGCACTAATTTCCTCACTCTGATTACAAAATATTCAAACCTTTCGTGCTATCTCTGCTTTATCAGACTCATATCATGGATATTTTGCAAAAAACATTTGGATTTTTTCATATTTTAAAATAAACCAACCTTTTAACTCTTGATCTGAGGCCGGAGTCTTTTGTGTTTCCTTAAAGGCCATTCATAACTCTTTTACGTATCCATCCAATAACAAATTGTATAATATACAACCTAAATTGATCGAATTTATCGTCACAAATTCTTCGAAAAGATACAAGCAAGTCCTTTGCATTTTCTTCTTTTCCTCCAAAAAAACTTTTTATCACTGGATAAATTGAATCTTGAATATTCTTTGGCAAAGATTCCACAATTTTCTGCCTTTCTGTGATCTTGTCAGAGCTGTGATATTGGCGTGATCGCCAGTAACAATTCCATTAATATTCATTAAATCTAACACGCTATTTTAAAATAATATATTTAATATAAAATCCGAGTATTCAAACAAAATAACAGTCTAAATATCGCCACTTTAATAAATACGAAATAACATTATATTATAAATAATAAAATATGAAGTTAAAGTACACATTGCGTTATACGGTATTTTGTCATGAATATGACTGTCAAATTCTTACTGAAACCATTTTGTAGCATAGTTAACTCATTTTTCGTCATTGAACAGGTGTAAAAAATATATTTATTTACATTTAATTTTAATTTATTATTTATATCAATAAATAATCATTGGATTTTTGCATTAAACAAATGACAAATTTTAATTTTATAAAATTTTACACCGCCATGTTTAACTATTTCTTTATTTTCACTTTTGCAATATTGTGCATTTTTAATTACAAAGTGCATTATTTAACTATTAAAACAAATCCTATGAAAAGTTTCCCTATCAGTAAACATCTACAAGTTTGCCCAATTCCAAATCTTTTTGATAAATATCCGAAAAATGCAAAACTGTTGACAGATTTAAAATGCCCAGAAAATGAGAATTTAGTTTCGATCGAAAATGGAATAGTTCATAAATTAAGTCCTCATGATTGCACCTACAAATGCATCTCTTGGAAAACCGATTTCGAGTATCAGTTGAGTGAAAGTAAAAAATTAAGCCATTTACAAACAGTTCCATGCAATTATTTCATTGTTTCATGCCATCGAAATGAACAATATGTTATAACTGCTCTCAAAGATGACAATCTCATCAACAAATATCAATCAGTATTAAGTAATAAGACCAAACCTGATGATGTAATTGTCATTGGAATTGATTCTCTTTCTTATCAATCATTTCGATATCATCTACCCAAAACATTTGCTGCGTTTCATGAAAGGTTAAATGGCGTATCATTCACAAAGTTCAACACGAGAGGTGACGGAACTACGGTTAATTTACAGGCATTTCTAACTGGAACCAAAGATACGGAAACATATGAAACTCGGAAACGGATTAAAGGCTCTAAAACAGTTGATAATTTTGATTGGATATTTAAATATTTTAACGAAAAAGGTTACATCACTTTATGGACAGAGGAAATGACAGATTATGGAACATTTCAATACAGATTGAATGGATTCAAACGCCAACCAACAGATTTTTACCTTCGTACTCCACTATTGGCTGCTGAAGGCCGCGGATATTATAAGAATTTCTGTTTCGGAAATCGCCCATTTCATTCAGAATACTTCAAATTTTTCAAAGACTTCCAAAAATCCTATGAAACAATTCCGAAGTTTTCTTTTGTCTTTTTCAGTATGATGTCACATGACGATAATAAATACATCAGCTACATGGACAGAGAGTTGGCGGAATTTATCATCAATTTGAGAACATCTAATCCAAATGCATTGATAGTATTATATTCAGATCACGGACACAGATTCAATAGCCGGTTGACAATAGAGGGCAAGTATGAAGAGAGGCTGCCTTTCTTTGGTTTATCCTTGCCAGAGAAAATGGTGAATATTTTACCGACATTGAAAACCAATGCAGATATTTTAACAAGCGCCCTTGACTTTCACGCAACTTTGGAAGATTTCATTGGTTTGTATAGTCCGAGTCCTAGAAGCAGACATATGAGTTTATTGAGAACTTTGCCAGTCAACCGGAACTGTGATGATATTGAGTTATTGCCTCACTGGTGTTCGTGTTTGAATTGGATAAACATTGCAAATCCCAACTTTAACAAGAAACTGGTGATGGTGGCCAACGTTATTGCTAGTAGGATTTCATCTTATACAGATGAAGACCGAAATTTGTGTTCGAGTGTGAAATTAAATAAGATTTTACTGGTATATCGACTCGATGCAAATAAAGCCGTTTTGAAATTCAAGCAAAGTTCCGATGTTGACGGATTCGTTGCGGATCTCTCGGATAAAGTCGAACAAACCAGTTTTCTATATAGGATGACTTTATTGCTAAGCCCAGGAGATGGGGAATTCGAAGTCACAACGTGGGTAAATGATAATCAATTGAAAACTGGTGAAGAAAATGTAGGAGGTTTCAGACCGGAAGAAGTCAGTAGAGTCAATAGATATGCCCCTTGGGTGAAATGTCTGAGTCGCAGAACTGGGAAATACTTTGCAATATCTGATATTAGAAAATTTTGCATTTGTAAAGATGTTTTAAAACTTTAATTTAGATGTTTGATCACTATAAATTACGCAAAGTAAGATTACTTAAATATAAGTTAAATCTGATCTATCTCGTCAAACTTGTATAATCAGACCTTTACTATTCATCATTACATTTGTACCTCTACCATCATGCCTTCAAAGACCATTATATTTTCAAGTTTGCTGTTGAGAGTCATTCTAGAACAAGTGGTAGCAAAATGAAGTATTATTGAACAAATGTAGAATATTCGTTGACCTGATAAATTTCTCTATTGTATTATTTTAAGCGAGTTGAAAAGAAAATAATAAAGACATCTAATATTTCATTTTTCTAAATCTTTTTATTTGTAAATATTTGAATTGGAAAAGCAAATTATATTTTTTTAGATTAGTTATATAAAATTTTAAAGTGATATTCAATGCAATTTCAAATGGCAGACATGTTTATTTAGCTCTCATCGGTACTATATAAGAAACTAGGTCAGACTTAGAATCGAACTCAACAACTTTGTTACCAAAATCCAGAATCTATCGACTTAACTTAAAAAATTTATTTTTATTACAATGAGACAATTGTTGGGCTAGAACTAATTTCTAGACCCAAAACTCTAATTTGTGACTAAGGTGTGTAGGTACATAGCACGCAAATAGCAATAAGTTCAGTTAAATATAAAAAATACATCAAATAAACAATATTAATTAAAAGTAAAAACAACAAAATATAAACACAGAAATTAAATAAAATGATATCAATGCAAGAGGTAGTGCAGGAAACTAACTCAAAAATAGCAAAGAAACACAAAATTACAAAAAACAGACTCGAATAGCTTAGAAGATGGTAAAACATTAAAAAATACTAGAAAATCCCAGAACATGTCATAAGAATGGCGACAACCATCATAAAAGCCATATAGATCAATAAAAATTAACAAAAATAAATAGATTAGTTATAAAAATAAAAATTCTTAAAAAAATAAATTAAGAAAACATCATTAAAATAAAAATTAAATTAAAATTAATATGGAATGTTCTGGAATCGTTCCAAATCCATTATCGAGGTAAATTTAACAAAAAATAATTAAAGAATAAAAATTTAAAAATAAAAACAAAAATTATGGCACAAAAATTGCCATTAAAAATATCAAAAATAGAAAATTCTAGAATAAAAAGAATTCGAGTTTGTTTTAATGCATCAATACATACACGTGTACTTGCACACACAAAAATAGGTATATATACCAACGCATTTTAGTCACAAAAACACTCTTTATGCCAAAAACTCTTTTGACGATACTTGAAACCAGTACGAATAGTAAGGAATTTTGTTGTTTTTGTTTTTATGATTACATTATTATGAATTTATATATTTATTCACTTATTAATATCGCTCTGGCGGAGTTCAACTTTTGATTTTATATATTTAACCTTTTTCTAAACAAGAGTGACCACCGTCGTCGTAGACGTATTTTGCTCACGACGTTGATCAGCCTTTTTTTCAACTAATGATTTGCATTCACAGAACCCGGGTCTACGACTTTACATGCATTAAAATATTTTTTTAACCAAAGGTCGTCACGAACTAATGGTGTTCAACCAGGAGTAGGGCGGGTAGAATCCATCTTGGTAGTTGGCATAGTCACAGGGACTATGCGGACGAACTAAACTTTGGGATAGTAATCATGGGTGCATAATACAATAGGGCCTATCGTACCGTATTCAATGTAATCGGGAAAATAGGTAAATTTTAATTAATGGGACCTTTTTCATAATTTACACATAATCTATACATTCAACTTCACTATAGAGAACACCACATTAGCGAAATTTAAACGGGAAAAATCCCAGACTTAAACTCATACAAAAACACTCTGATAGTCGGTTAATTACATGAAGTAACTCAAATGTTCAATATATTTTAATTGATATCATTTAAAATTATCGTTAATCAAGCGTATAGTAATTAAAAGCCCGAATCTAGGCCAAGTTCGATAAACCCAAGATATGGTATAGATATCCATTTTCGGATGCCTAATGTTAATAAATGCGAAGCCCTTGAAAGTACTGTTGCACGAATCCTATATAAAGTCATGAAGATAAGTTGAATTATGGTATTGTAGGTCTATTGGATTAATTATAAAATAATTTCTAAATTGTCTCGGAAAATTTTTTTTATTTTATTCTTATTTTTATTGATAACAACCTCAATTTTAATACCATCATTAATGCCAGTATTATTTTTTACAAATTTTACCCTAATAATACTATCATCTTTAGGATTATTATTATTATTATTATTATTTTTACAAATTTACATTAATAATATTATCATCCTTAATATCATTACCATTATTATATCGACAAATTTTACCCTAATAATATTACCATCTTTAGGATCATTATTATTACCATTGTTATTTTTACAAATTTACCTTAAAATATTATCATCCTTAATACCATTGTTATGTCTACAAATTTTACTCTAATGATGTTATCATCTTTGGGATCATTATTATTATCATTATTATTTGTACTAATTGTACCTTAATAATATTATCATCTTTAATATCATAACAAAAATTACCCTAATAATATAAGATCTTTTACAAATTTTATTATCATCTTTAAATTCAGGACAAATTTTACTTTAATAATATTATATCATTATTGTTATCATTACGACTTCTACAAATGTTACTTTCATAATATCATCCTTTTTAACATCGTTATTATTATTATTATTGCCTTTACAAATTTTACCGTAAGGACATTATCCTCTTTAATACCATTATTACTATTATTTCTACAAATTTCACCTTAATAATACCGCCAGCTTCATCATCGTTATTATTGCCATTATTACATTTGCTAAATCTAACCTAATAAAACTGTTAATGTCATCATCATGGCCGTTAGCATTTTCCCAAATTTTACATTAATAATATTAACCTCATTCATGTCATTATTATTACCAGTAATACCAAAAAATGTTTTATAAAGTTATATATTAATGCCTATATCATTTGATTAATAAATATTAATTTTAAATCTGAAATACATGTTTTATATACCTATGTATTAATGTCTGTATTAATGGGTTAATCAATATTAAATTTGAAATCCGTACCGTCTAAAAATATCCTTTTGTTTAATACCAGAATTATTTGGTTAGTAAATATAAAAAGATTTGTTGTAAGTCCTATGATTTCCTCTATACACTAACCCTATTCAGATTGATAATTTTATTTTAACTATTGTTCATATCAAAAATGATTTAACACTCGTGTGCCAGTTAACGAACCGTAAATTAATTCTTGTCTTAAATTCTCGCCAATTGAGGAGTTTGGAATTCAATCCAGTCAATTCTACGCACCCTGATGCCCAAAGACTTTTATCATCAAATCTGTAAGCCGAGATTTATCGATTTCGACACGTTACTATTTATAGAAATTTTTAAACCTGAATTATCGATTTTTTTTGATAGCCAAATTTAACCAATAAAACTTCATTTATTAATAGCAACAGCTCGATAAGCTAAAAGGTACTCCAGTGAACTTGCTTCGACTAAAAATTTCGATGATACATGCTCTCTCGTAAACGAGCCAATCACCATCGACCATAACCAGGGGAACCACTATCATAGCATAGCGCCTACGACACTCTTACAAATCTACCCCCGTTATTCTCAGAAGTGGGCCCATGCAGGTTATAAAGGTCAAAGGACCTTCTCCCAGAAACGACCACCTGAACCAAGATATCATCGGCGAGAAATTATAAATAACCATCATTATATAGTATATAATCCTATTTCCCAATATTCAAATAATATGAGAGATCTTCTTGAGAGTTTGAAAAAAGATTTGCTCACTTACAAAAATTTGAGCAAATGTTCAATATTTTCAATTGTCCATTTAATAGTGATTACAGTAATACCCCGTTTTACGTACACTAAAATAAAAGTATAAAACTACATGCATAATATCCCTCTTTTTCTTTTTCTTTTTATTTATATGTTTATTGTTTTAGTTTTTTTCAAACATATTATTCATTAATAAAAGCAGTAGATTCCTTTTACGTACATTTTTGTTAACTATATTTGTAATTAATTATTTGTAGATAATTATTGCAAAATTGAAATTTTATGAAAATCAACTGAAATGGGTGGCGTTATTGGATTTCAGTTGATTTTCATAAAATTTCAATTTTGCAATAATTATCTACAAATAATTAATTACAAATATAGTTAAAAATAAAATTAAAAATCACCTCCAATATATTTCAACCTGTATTGTATATATATATATATATATATATATATATGTTAATATCAACCCTAACTTAGTTAATGTATTTCAGATTTCATTAACTTGACTAATATAGCCTCATTATTATTATTATTATTATTATTATTATTATTATTATTATTATTATTATTATTATTATTATTATTATTATTATTATTATTATTATTATTATTATTATTGTTGGGTTTTATGATATCAAAATCAACCGTTGGTTACTCTGACTCCACGTGTTCCAAAATCAATAAACACAAACTCCCAACGTATATTTGTTTTATAACAATTCACAACTCTCAACAATTAATCACACTGTTGGTTAATCACAATTCTTACACAATTTCAGATCGAACTCCGCTCTGGAAGGTCTCGGCCTTGTACGATTAAAAAAATAGGTTTCACCTTTTGTTTGATTCCGCTCTCTGATCCGAACTCTTTTAATATTCCTTTCTGACTCCTAAATTCCTCTTATAATTCCTTTTTCCTTTTATTTTATTCATCGAACTCCTATCGTCTGTTTCTTCGTATCCCTACCTAAGGCTATCGCCGATTATGTGAATTTTGAGTTTCCTTATATACTCCCATAATCGTTGTAATTGCCCCGTTTTTGACCTAATTGGTTTTGACTTCTTCCGCTATCATTCCCTAATTGACTATTTTTGTTGACCCTCTTCGTAATTCCCCGTCTTTTGTTTACCCTCGTTTATCCGGTTGTTTGGATAATTGCCCTCTGAATTCCTCGTTTGTTTATCCTTCCAAATTGCCGTGCTCGGGTTTTCTTCATCGCTCGGGTTCTCCATTGGCTCGGGCTTCCCATTAGCTCGGGTTTCCCATTAGCCAATTAATTAATTAATTAATATTTTACGTTTTTCCACATTTGTCTGTTTTACGACCCTTTCTACACATTTTCTAACAATTTCTTGCTCACTGTCTTCTTCACCATCCCTTAATCTACCCCTCTCCCGTTTTCCAGCTTCAATTTCGATAACTTTTCACTTTATTCCACTTCCTCCGGTTTGCGCATTTTCCCATTTCATGTCTGATTGTACCCTTTTATAGTTCTGTTTTTATCATATCTTTCTTTGCCATTGCTTCTCTGCTTGACCGCCATTCAATAATTTATTTTCAAACCTCAACATTATTATTATTATTATTATTACTATTATTATTATTATCACATTTTCGACAAAAACGCTTTAAATAGTCTCTTTGCATATGCAAAATTTACTTAAATTCTGTAGAGTCTTATTCCGTTGGCGTAGACACTTGACAGAGAGCTCAAATTTGTTAACGCGATTTACATCTTCAGGTAAGATATTCTCGACGATAATTTCCAAATTTCTTTTTATATAAATTTCTTTTAACCATATTGTTAATTCAAAACCGACATTGCCTGGAATTGTAACAATGATTAATCTTATCCATCTCATAAACAAATACATTCCATTTGCATATGTTTTCATATACTTTTTGGACAATGATATATTTTCATATCTAAATGTATTGTCAATGGAACGAAGTTGATAAGCTGATAATAGTGCTTTAAATTCTAAAGGAGCACACAAATCTCGGTCTGACTTTGTAAACGATGATATGCTAGTCACAATAATTTTTCCGATTTTATTCAATTTCTCATTCACCTCTCGATTTTGTATTTCTTCCCACTTAAGGCATGAACACCAACGATACGATATTCCAATGTCTTTACATTTTCTACCTTTTGGTATTGGTCTCCATAAACTCATATGTTTACTACCAATATCAGGTTTATATATTTGAATGAAATCTTCCAAGGTAGCATGCAAATCGAGCCCACTAATTAATATATCAGAATTCTGACGCATGATCGGTAACAATTCCTCTCTATTTTTTGGTAATATCAAACCAAGAAAGGGTAGTCTTTCTTCCGTAATGCTATCCAAAGAACCTTGCTTCTTAGATATGTATCCGTGGTCTGAAAAGATAATAATAAAAGTGTTTGGATTTGATGATTTTGTATTTTTAACAAATAGGGCCAATTCCTCGTCCATGTAACTCACGTATTTATTATTTGCACGAGATAATTGTTTCAAAAATAGAAATGTGAATTTTGGAATATTTGCAAAGGTAATTTGAAAGTTTTTCAGGAATTGGAAGTATTCCGTGAAAATTGGCCGATTTCCCAAACAGAAATTTTTGTAATATTTATTCCTTTCAATAAATATTATTGGAGTTCGTAGATAATAATCCGTCGGTTTCACTTCAAAGCCTTTCAAGCTTTGTTGAAAAGTTCCATTGTCTGTCATATCTTCTCCATATAGTGTGGCATATCCTTTTTCAGTATAACTATTCCAGATCCAATTGTAATGGTCAATAGGTCGTAGATCCCTTTTTGAATGATTGATGGCCTCATACATATCAGTATCCTTTAAGCCAGTTAGAATACTTAATAAATTAACCGTTTCATCATTGCTTCTTGTGTTAAATTTGGCGAATGATACTCCATTGAAGTCATTGTTAAGCATAGAAAAGGTCTTCGGTAAAAGATCTTTAAATGCTTGATAAGACAAAGAAGATATGCCAATCATAATTAAATCATTGGAATTTGTATTAGAGTTTTGTTTGGATGGTCGTCTATTGAGAATATAATCATACCTGGTTGTTGTCAGTACTATCTGTTCGACATTGTTGCAATTAACAATAAAATAATCACACGGAACGGGTTGGAAATTATGTAAAACCTTGATTCTCCCCAACTGATAGTTGAAATCCGTTTTCCAGTAAATACATTTATAGGTACAATGACCGATAGCCAATTTATGAACGGTTCCATTAATAATAAGTACCAGATCATCTTTAGGGAGGCAGTCTAAATGTTTTAATAATTTTTCATTAATTGGTAAATTTGGAAATTTCGGTGTTGGACAGCTTTCGAATTCAGTTGCAAAAATTATTGTCTTTTTCTTGAATAGAGCAACTTTGATTATATCAGATCCAAGTTTCAAAGCTCCACAAAAACATATCATGAATATAAATATTTCCATCTTATTTTTGCGCTTTTTAGAAAAATATATATTATGATACAATGTCATATTTTGGATTTATTTATATATTAATAATATATATCAAATATTATATTGATTTCAGACTTAAATATTTTTAATTATTAAACAATTATTAATTATAATTTATTATCAACCCAGAACTCATCGCGAAACGCAAAATATCTTCTTATTTTTATGCTAATCGATGATAATATAATTTTTTGTTTAAAAAAAAATTCGTGTAAAAGAAACTACAAATTATTTTTTTATTTATTATTATTTATTTGTTGAGGGTAACTAAATAACAAATTTATGAATAAATAAATAAAATTACTTGAGGGGAAAATCGTCATGACAAACGGGACGATTTAGGGGAACTCGGAGAGGGAAACGAAAGTAACAAGAAATGGAAAATGAGAGAAAGAAACCAAACAAAAGAAAACAAACAAGAAAGCAAAACAAAGGTCATTATTAATTAATTAGTACAAAAGAGAAAAGGAATTTCATATTCCATAAACAGAACAAGAGGAAAAAGGAATATCTTGACAGCTTGTCAGAGATATCAGAATTACCGAGAGAAATCGGCCTAACAAAAACAAAGAAAAAAGCAAAACATATCTCGACATCTGTCAGAGATAAAATGGGAACAGTCGGGAAATGCGGGAGAAAGATCAGATTATCTCTAGTGCCACAAATGAAATGAGCTATATAAAAGAGGAACTGTTGGCCGAGAAATCAGACAAAAATGGAGACAAAAAAATCAGATAAAATATCAGACAAATATTTATGGGAAAACGAAACGGAAAATGAGACAAGAATATACGTAAAAAGCAAATAAAACTAACGGAGAAAATTAACGAAGAAGTTGTGGAAGAAATTTATATAAATCATATAAATCATTGAGACTAGTATTTATTGGAAAACGATTTGTTGGAGAATAATTGTTAAAGAATAATTGTGAAGAATAATTGTTGGAGAAGATTTTCAGAAAAGAATTAGTTGAGAAATATACGAAAGGAAGTTATTGGAATATTTGAATAAAGTTGTCGAAGAAGGTCAAAAAAATCAATAAAATCCTAACCTGAGTTAGCTGTATTCGTATATTCAATTTAGAAAGTATAATTCATAATTCATAATGTTTCCTAAAAAACCACTTAAACCATATATTGATCCATTATCATGCTAATAGTCTTAATTTAAATCACCAATATACATATAATGAAGTCAAAAATAGAATTTGTAAATTTTTTAACTGACCCCTCAAAATCATATAGTCCTCAACTATTACTTAAATATACTAAATTAGACTATCATATTTAACTTGTAAAAATAAAATTTATAAATTTTCTAATTTAGCCTTTATAAATCAAATAGCCACCGACCAGGCCCGGCGTGAGGCGGGTACAATGCGTGATTTTCACGCAGGCGCCACGGCGGAAAAATACAAAAGGCGGCAAAATTGTACAGAAATTTGTTATTTTCATAACAATTTCCATTCTATATTGTTTTATATTGTTTTACATTGTTATATTGTTTTGTTATGTATGCATTTATCGTTTTTTTACTCTTATTATGGAATGCGAAGGCGGTAATATGCAATTTTCACACATCATCTGAAAATAATAATGTAAATAATACTAATCTAAATACTAAAATAAATAATATTCTAAATAATAAACAGCCTGCTGTTAGTTTTAGGTATTGTGTTCCCTCTAAAATTACTAAAATAGATCAAATAAGTGATTTAAATAATATTCAAATAGGTGGTTCAGTAAATAATAAGAGTTCGATCGACATTGACGACGAACCTGAAATTGAGATAGATTTTAAGGGTGCACGAAAAAATTTACGATTTAATGTCGAAAAAGATAACTTGGTACAAGTTTTCATTACAAATAAGATCACAAATAAATTAATTGCCGAAATCAAAGGTATGGGCACAGTTAAAATACAATTCACCGTTTTAATCCAATTCGAAAAAGATAATTTTTTCTCTAATAATGCAGAGGTTTTTTCCGATAATTTTCTAGTAGAGGGTATCACTAAGTTAAATGAGAAAATAGAAAAATTCGCATATTTGGGTAGCGGATGGCGGGTGGTTAAAATCAAAGAGATAGATTTTATATTAACAAAATTTACCCATATGAATAGGTTAGCTGGACATAGTTATATCCCCACCCCATCAGCTTTAAATTCTTAAAAAGCAATAGTAAACGTCAAAAACACCGACGATATGTGCTTTATATATTGTATTTTAGCACTTTTAAAACGTAATGTAGTACATATAAATAGAAATAGAGTTAGTTCCTATGAAAATTATCTTGACGAGTTAAATTTTGACCCCATTTCCGATTGTCCAATGAAATTGCGCGACATCCCTAAATTTGAAAGGAAAAATAAGGATTTAAATTTATCAATAAATGTTTTAATTTATAAAAAGACCCCAGCTAAGCCTTATGAAAATGTAATTGACGATAATTATAATCCACATCATCCTCAATTAGATATTATTCATCGATCTAAGGTTATAGGTGGTGAACCCATATACTTACTTTTATTGGAAGACGGTGATAATTTCCATTATACCGCAGTTTTTAACTTACAAAAATTAATGAACTCACATCCCAGTAGCTCCTGCAACCTTTGGATTAGAGTGAACTGGTGTCCCCATTGTCTCAATGGTTTTCGATATGAAAAAGCATTTAACGTACATGTTGCACTATGCAGTAAGAACCAGATAGGTACTACTTTATATACACTACCGGCAGAGAAAAATTTAATTTTTTCAAATTATGCGAAGACAATTACCCCGCCATTCGTGATATATGCCGATTTTGAGGCAATTTTACCTGAGGATATTACACATCATCAAAAGCACTTGCCAATAACAGCAGGCATGTTATTAATTAATAATTATAATAACACTAGATTTTATTTTGAGTTTGTTGGTGATGATTGTGTGTTGTCTTTCTTGCGTAAGGTGGAGAAAATTGCTGTCACAATTGTCCTGCCATATTACGAAATTAATGGGAAAAAGCCCATGCAAACTTTGTCTTTCACTGAAGAGTGGGTATATAGAGATTCTAGAACCTGTTATCTGTGTAAAAAATTCATTAGAGATAGAGTTAGGGACCATTGCCACTTCACAGGTAAGTATCTTGGTGCTGCTTGTAGGAAATGTAATGTTTCTCGGCGAATTCAGAAACAGTTACCGGTTGTCTTTCACAATTTGAGGGGGTATGATTTACATCATATTTTGAAGTATGGCTTGAATAATTTTCCTTATTGGGAATTAAATATTATTTTGACCACTACAGAAAAATTCATCTCTCTCATCGCGTAAGTTAACAAATTGCCTGTTCGTTTTATTGACAGCATGCAGTTTGTTAATTCATCTCTAGCAAAAGCAGTTAAGACTCTTTCTGATCTGCCTTTAAGTTCTTCTGTTTTTGATGGCGCAATTGTTCGATCCAAAGGTATCTTTCCTTATGACTTCGCTACATAGCTTGAGGTTCTGGAATCGACTCTTGAACTACCTCCAATCTGGGATTCTGTGTCTAATGATGAGTATGCATTAGTCCAAGTTATTTGGACCAGCAAAACTGCAACAACATGTTAGATTACATGTTAATCTACCTTAAATTAGACGTGTTTCTCCTCGCAGACTATTTTCAACAATTCCGTGAAAAGGCCATTGCATATAATGGTCTTGAGCCTCTTAATTTCTATGGCATTCCCGGTATGTCATGGGCATCTGCGCTTATGACATTAACGGAACCTATAGAACTTTTGCAGGACATGGAAAGGTTTAATTTCTATGAGGGAGGGATACGGGGTGGGTTAACATTTGTTAACAAACATTATGTTGCTAGTTCTGAAGACACATAACTCTTGTATATTGATATTAATAACTTGTATGGTTGGGCCTTAAGCCAAAAGCTTCCGTATGCTGACTTTGAATGGTTGTATGATGATCTTGATTCTGTCTTGAATGAATGTATGAATGAAAATATTGAAATCCTTCCATATGGCTATACTATGGACGTTGATATCGATATCCCTCAGTGTGTGCATGATTTTTTGAATGATTTTCCGATTGCTCCGGAAAAGTTGTGCCCGCCAAATTCGAAAGTTGAGAAGCTGATGCTCACGCATTGGCCGAAGAAGAACCATGTTCTTTATTGGCGACTTCTCAAGTTGTATATAGAATTGGGGGCTATTATTAAAAAAGTACATAGGGCAATTAAATTAAGCATGCACCCATTTTTAAATCGTACATAGACAAAAACACTAATTTACGAGCCAATTCTACATGCGAGCTGCACAGAGATTTATATAAGCTATTTAACAATAGTTTGTATGGGAAATCAGTGGAAAACCTTAAAAAACGGGTGAATTTGAGGCTATGCAATTCAGCTGAAAAGATGATTGTATATGCTTCAAAACCTACTTTCAGAAAATCTATCAAAATTGCTGATGATCTGATTGCGGCTCATCTGGAAAAAGATTCTATATGTTTAGACAGGCCTAGCTATATTGGTCAAACAGTGTTAGATTTGTCTAAACTAAGAATGTATCAACTACAATATGTGGAATTGGCCAAGTACAGGTCTGAATTTAATTGTGATATAAATATCGTTGCCGGTGACACTGACTCCTTTATCTTAGAGATAAAGCATTGTAAGCTTGACACTCTTTTGCCGGCAATGATTCGTGATAATCTTTTAGATACTAGCAACTATGACCCAACACATCCCTTATACTCTAGAAACCTTGATTCTGTGATAAGTAAGTTTAAAGATGAAAGTAAAGGTTTAGGGTATAAGGAGTGAGTTTTCTTAAGACCTAAGTGTTATAGTTTGTTAGGGGCTAAAGATCATTTAAAAGCAAAGGGAGTCAAATTGATAGGGACTGAAATTGTACACCTGCCTTATTTAGACTGCTACAACAACAGCGTAGTATATACAGTGCCACAAACGAGAATAGGAACACGCAACCACCAGCTCTTTACTTTTAAAAACAATAAAATAGCCTTGTCGAACAACGATGACAAACGATTATGGGTGAGGAAAAATTCCAGTCTCGCATATGGGCATTATTTAGGACTAGATGCCTTAGATGTTGATCAAGTAATTTCAGAAATTCGTCCACTATTAGAAGGTCTAATTCCAGATTTCAATGATGATGAGGCCAATGATGACAATGATATTGATATAGATGGCGTATTATTATCGAATTGATCTGTGATTTAATATATCTTTTAATGTCTTAATTTATTGTCATTTTTTATGAAAACTAATAATAATTTTGTATATCTTAGTAATAATAATAGATAAATAAATATATAATAAATTAAATAATAATAATAATAATAATAATAATACTAATGATTATAATTAAAAAAAATCTTTTTTTCATTTTAATAAAAATTCTAGAATTTATTTGATGGCACTTAATGGCCTGATAACTTTTTGTTCTGAAGGACACTTATGCGCCTTAATTTTTTGCCTCGACCTTCGGAACTCTGTGCCTTTGATTTATTCATGTTATCTTCAAAAATTTAATTTTGCGCCATCAACCTCGGCACTCTGAGTCGTTGATCTCCCAGTTATCTGGTCAATAGTTGTCCAGATTATGAAATAGATTATAGAATTTTTGATTGCCGGAATATCAATTGACGTTCCGGGATGTTTCTTATATTTATTTATTTATATTTATTTCTTATATTTAAATAACATTTCAAATTTGTCGGCTAAATTAGTCTATGTAATTTTTGGGAGTTTACTGCTGATAATTGGTATTTCCTTTTAATTATATGTTGAGGTTCTCAAATCGAAACTTGATGGTTCTTATATAAATAAGAACACAAACACTGGTTCAATAAATTTATTTAATTATCACAATTACAAATGTTGTAAAATATAAAGTTAAAAATATAAAATCAACAATCACCTCAACTATATTTCAATTTGTATTGTATATATATTCGCCTTATATATGAAATCCCTGTTGACACTCCATTTTGAATGTCAATACACTCTGTTCTGTTAAAGTCAATAGAATTTTCTGTTTTTAAAGTGCAAATTTTAATAGTTCCTATTTTTGGAATCATCCCTTTATCCAGCATCTTTAATGTATCTTTGTTTGTTATTCATAGACAAAATTGATAAAAGATTATTAATAAATTCTAAAACACATTCAATTTAAACATTAATTGATAATTGTAAGATTACATGTAAAAACAGTTCAAAAAACACAAAGAAACAACGGTGGAGGATTATTAATATGTTGTTAATATGCTTTAATTCTTTTTAGTCAACAATTCTGACTTTTTATGTATGTGATATGTTCTGCATCACTCTCAGTAGAAGATTATATAGATTATCAAATTGAAGGATTTTTCAATATGTTCAATTTTAATCTCCTTGCTATTTTTAATTGTTTTTTCATTTGCTGAATTAGAAATTATTTTTAAAATTTTCCATAATTTAAATAATTAATTTATCTATTACCGAATGAGATTTATATTTAAAAATAATATTGTAAAATTAAAATAAATTCCTGTGTTCAATAAAACAAAAATTTAATAAATCGATGTGTAAAGATTTTGTTGAGGATACCTATATAACAATTTATAAATAAATAAAAAAATAAAATTACCTGGAGGAAGATCGTCATAACAAACATGATGATCTATGGGAACTCAGAAAAGAAAACGGAAGTAAAAAGAAATTAATAATGAGAAAGATAAAGGAAATAAAAGGAATCAAATATGAAAATAAAAACCAAGGTCAGTACTAATTAATTAGTACAAAAAGGAAAAGGAATTTTGAAATAAGGAAAAAACGAAAACAACAATATTCTTATCTGGACAGCCTGTCAGTGATAATGTAATTTCTGGGAGAAGGCGGTCAAACAAAAAGAAAAAGGAAAATAACTTGACAGTGGTCAGAGATAAAAATGGAACAGTCGGGGAAAGCAGGAGAAAGAAAGTGGAAAAACATTTGACTATTTTGAGTGTCACAACAGAAGCAAACTATATAAAGAGAAACGAGCAGAGACAAAACAAGAGACAAATGGTGAAGCAAATTGAGACGAAACGTGAGCGACAAATTGAGATCAAAGTGAGACGAGAATAGATAGAAAATTGGACAGAGTCGAACAAACGTTATTGGAAAACGATTTGTGAAGAATAATTGTTGGAGAAGATTTGAATAAAAGAATTAGTTGAAAAATAAAACGAAAAGAAGTTATTTGAGTAATTGAATAAAGTTGTGAAGGTTAAAGAAAACAACCAGCTCAAAGTTCCAGTTGATAAACCAATAAGCAATTTGTGATCTTTTAATCCGGTGTTATACGCAAGTGTTATTCATCACTAAGTGTTGTAATAAGCATTGTATAGTCACCAAGCAGAGTGTAAAGTGAAAGTTTATTTGTGATTATCAATAAAGATTTCTGTTGTCAAGTTTTATTTGTGGATCATATAAAGACACGTTTGTAGCATTTAAATTTATCACCAACTCAATAACCCAACAATTTCATAATTCAGTCTACCTATTATATATTATATTGAGTCAAGATTTGATGTGCTTTCATGCTTCTATTTTGATTACTAGAACAAACAACAGCAATTTTAATATCAGATGACATCAGTTACCAAATTCAATTAATTTATAATTTTTAAAAAATATGAAATGCACTTAGTGCAAAAAAAATAAAACAAATATACATGCACTAAGTGCAATAAAGTAAATATGTTTGTTTTTTTTTGGATTGTGCCACAGTGCACTTAAAAAAAATAATAATATATAATAATAATATATAATAAAAATAATATATAATAATAATAACAATAACAATAATATATAGTAATAATAATAACAATAGCAACAACAATAATGATAATAATAACAATAATAATAATTAATAATAATAACAATAATAATACAATAATGACAATAATAATAATAATAACGATCACAATAAGAACAATACAAATTTATTACAATGTCATCAAGAATAAATCAATAACCCAGTAGGGTAGCTGTCGCAGTTGTGATCCTTCCATCTACTCACATATTACTATCGTTTTATTAAATCTGAATGATTACACCAGGTGATTTATCTCAATAAATATTATTACACCAAGTATTGTTGAAACATAAACTGGCAGTTTAATACGCGTTTCCATATTTATAGGCATCTCAACCACTATTTTTATTTTGAATCCAAACTTACATGTCAAATAAATGCATACAAATGAGAAATTAAACGTTGTTTACTGTATTCCAATTGGATTACGCTTTAATGCAGAACTAAAATTCCAAATAAATAAAAACAATTGTATTTTCAAAATAATAAAAGAAATGTGAATAAATTACATAAAAATTAACTTTATGAATAGTTATAAAATTTATAAAGCATCCTTACAAATACAAAATTTCCTGACATCTGAAATTTTAAAATATTTAGCAGTTCTTCGCTCTAGACATTTCACCCAAGGGCCATATCTATTAACTCTATTGACTTCTTCCGGTCTGAAACCTCCTACATTTTCTTCATCAGTTTTCAATTGATCATCATTTACCCACGTTGTGACTTCGAATTCCCCATCTCCTGGGCTTAGCGATAAAGTCATCCTATATAGAAAACTGGTTTGTTTGACTTTATCCGAGAGATCCGCAACGAATCCGTCAACATCGGAACTTTGCTTGAATTTCAAAACGGCTTTATTTGCATCGAGTCGATATGCCAGTAAAATCTGATTTAATCTCAAACTCGAACACAAATTTCGGTCTTCATCTGTATAAGATGAAATCCTACTAGCAATAACGTTGGCCGCCATCACCAGTTTCTTGTTAGAGTTGGGGTTCGCAATGTTTATCCAATTCAAACACGAACACCAGTGAGGCAATAACTCAATATCATCACAGTTCCGGTTGACTGGCAAAGGTCTCAATAAACTCATATGTCTGCTTCTAGGACTCGGATTATATAAACCAATGAAATCTTCCAAAGTTGCGTGAAAGTCAAGGGCGCTTGTTAAAATATCTGCATTGGTTTTCAATGTCGGTAAAATATTCACCATTTTCTTTGGCAAGGATAAACCAAAGAAAGGCAGTCTTTCTTCATACTTGCCCTCTATTGTCAACCGGCTATTGAATCTGTGTCCGTGATCTGAATATAATACTATCAATGCATTTGGATTAGATGTTCTCAAATTGATGATAAATTCCGCCAACTCTCTGTCCATGTAGCTGATGTATTTATTATCGTCATGTGACATCATACCAAAAAAGACAAAAGAAAACTTCGGAATTGTTTCATAGGATTTTTGGAAGTCTTTGAAAAATTTGAAGTATTCTGAATGAAATGGGCGATTTCCGAAACAGAAATTCTTATAATATCCGCGACCTTCAGCAGCCAATAGTGGAGTACGAAGGTAAAAATCTGTTGGTTGGCGTTTGAATCCATTCAATCTGTATTGAAATGTTCCATAATCTGTCATTTCCTCTGTCCATAAAGTGATGTAACCTTTTGCGTTATAATGTTTAAATATCCAATCAAAATTATCAACTGTTTTAGAGCCTTTAATCCGTTTCCGAGTTTCATATGTTTCCGTATCTTTGGTTCCAGTTAGAAATGCCTGTAAATTAACCGTAGTTCCGTCACCTCTCGTGTTGAACTTTGTGAATGATACGCCATTTAACCTTTCATGAAACGCAGCAAATGTTTTGGGTAGATGATATCGAAATGATTGATAAGAGAGAGAATCAATTCCAATGACAATTACATCATCAGGTTTGATCTTATTACTTAATACTGATTGATATTTGTTAATGAGGTTGTCATCTTTGAGAGCAGTTATAACATATTGTTCATTTCGATGGCATGAAACAATGAAATAATTGCATGGAACTGTTTGTAAATGGCTTAATTTTTTACTTTCACTCAACTGATACTCGAAATCGGTTTTCCAAGAAATGCATTTGTAGGTGCAATCATGAGGACTTAATTTATGAACTGTTCCATTTTCGATCGAAACTAAATTCTCATTTTCTGGGCATTTTAAATCTGTCAACAGTTTGGCATTTTTCGGATATTTATCAAAAAGATTTGGAATTGGGCAAACTTGTAGATTTGTATTGAGCGGTAAAACTTTTACATTTGTTGTTTCGAAATTTAAAAGATTAAATCCAAATTTCAAAATACACAATATTAAAATCGTAACCAAAATTAAATATCTTCGAGATTTTCTACATAATTTCGTAAGAGTAAAATTTATTCGACTCATGTTTAAAATTTTCGTGTGTTTTATTTCTTTTATATCGATTTGAAATGCACCAATCAGAATGATTTATCGAATCAGAATTGACAAATAATTTGCTTGTCATTCTGTGTGTATTCCACTTGCCTATTGGAAGTCATTTTGAGAAAAAAATTATTTGTATTTTAATTGGATATATTATTAAACTTTGACGGCTGTTAATAATGAAATGATAAAATTAAAATGACAATTCACATATTTAAAATATGATATTTTATCCAATCAATGTAAAACAGTGTTTCTCAAACTATGGGTCGCGAAAGAATTTTTGGTGGGTCGCGATGACTAGAATAACTAGAGTTAAATAGAGTTATTCTCATTAAATAAACATTTATTTTAAAATTAATCTTTGTCATGTGGGTCGCAATAAAATTATTGGCATGAAAATGTCAAAAATTTGGGTCGTGATCAAAAAAGTTTGAGAACCACTGATGTAAAATATGATAAAATTATTAATTGGAAAATAATATATTTTTAAACTTTCAACTGATTACTAAAAGAATAATTTACTAATTGAACAAATTTTTATTTCAAATTTGGATATTTCAGTTTAAATTTTAAGCTGTTGTTAAATTGACATATTATAATTTATTTCATTCTTTTGAAACTGTTCTCAGCCAATTGAATACCAAAAATTCATATAGTTTGTTTGATTATTAAGTAAATGTTATCAAAGTTGATTCTACTAGATTATTATTATTATTATTGCGTTGTTATTATGGCTCGATAGGGCATATCTCCACTCTACGTTTTCTAGATCAAAATACTAATTCAAAACAATAAACTTTATTAAATTTTACAAATTACATTATTTATTTTTTAAACGTTTACAATTTATCCTTAGTTTAATTCAAGATAAGGTAAACCAAAGTGAGTCCCTTTTAAGCACGAGTTGATTATTAAAATCCAATCTATATTTGTATGAATAATGACACTTGTCTGCAACGAAATAATTTAATTCAACGCTTTGAGGTCTTGGTATATAACATTTAATGCAATTCTTTTTGTTCTATTTCTCGACAAAATACGAGATATTGGAAATCATTCTTTTTATTACAATTTTGTAGAAGAAGCGATTGAATTTTCAATTTCCATTGAGTAACATTATTATTAAGACAAATTAATAAAATAAACGACTTTCAATAAAATTATTTTTCTATATTTTAATGTTTATTAATGATGACTCGCAAATATCTTGAGTACTTTTTAAACTTTTAGCAAATAATAAAGTTTTCTAGAAGGTATTGACAGTTACTCAATTAGACGTGCACTTAAACAAATGAGTTCGTATATTAAAATAAAAACAGAAATAATAATTTCAGCATGACTAACAATAAACAAATAAGTAAACAAATAAAGTAAATAATTCACAGAGTGAATTTTATAAACTTTAGTTCAAAGTAATGAATTTTTTACAGTTGATAATATGGCTCAATTCAAAGACCACTAATAAAAGGGTGACTATCCAAACGGTGAATTTAAAAGAGAAAGTATTAAAAAGAGTCCTATTACAAAATATATGAAAATATGTGGGATTTAATTATAGAAATGTATTTCAAAATATCACAAAAACTTGAAAGAACGAATGAAGGATCATCTTTACAAAGCTTTATAATAAGATCATGAGTAGATGGAGATGTCCCAACCAGATCACTACCCCTGGAAAATATCTAGGCAGACAGAATTTTATGAAGGTCACGAAAATATAGTCTTTATATACAAACAATTCATAGTTTCCATGAAAATGAGCTCCAAATTTTGTCCAGCTCACGCCATAATTTTACAAATTCTATATATTATGACAATCACACCAGTCTTATATTACAGAATAAAAATCGTATACTTCAACACATGACGATACGGTGAATAACATTAGTAGGGCCGTAACAAGGCATTATTGCGGCCTGTGCGGTTCATATATCTGGCGCCCCTAAAACCCGAATTCAAATCACCTTACTATAATAATTATAATATTCATATTGAGATTGTTAACTATGTATTCATTTCCAGCTATTATAATATGTATTGTTGAGGTCTGTAAATTAAAATTAAAAAGTTAAATAAAATTTAGGATAATAATTCAAATGGAAAGTAAGCGAGGAAAAAAGGCAAATAAAAGCGGGATCATGCACAGAATCAATAGTAAAGGAAAGTGTGATGGAAACAGTATTAGAAAATGCAAAAAGCAATTACGAAAGGCGAGAATCCGGAAATCCAAGAAAAATCAATAAATGGAAAAATCATCGAAATCGAATGGGAAAAACGGGACAGGTATAGATTAGTTAATGGTCAACAAGATGATGGTTAGGGATTTAGCAGAAAATGGTTAGGAAGGGTCGAAAAACATTCAAACGTATGAAAACAGAAAACGTTAATTAATCAATTAATTGGCTAATGGAAAACCCGAGCTAATGGGAAACCCGAGCCAATGGAGAACCCGAGAGATAAAGGAAACCCGAGCTGGGTAAACAAGAAGAAAGGCAAACAAAAGGAAGATTTGGGCCCATTAGCTTGACACAATGATTAATGGGAAAAGAGTAAGGAGAAGATAGCGCGCGTAGGAAGACCGGTAGGGCCATTAATTATCTGGATTCGTTGGACCATTATGGGTGACAGCCGAAGCAAACACGTAGGAGAAAATGTCAAACGAAAGATTGGCTCGGCAATAACCATTTGTCATCCTGATTTCGAGGAGTATATAACAAAGGGAAAATCAGAGAAAATCAGCATTTTGCCTCAGCTAGGGTTCGAAGAATTAGACTGTAGGAAAAGCTGGTAGACGAATTAGGGAAAGTAGGGAAAAGAAGAAATAGGATTAAGAATACGAAAAGGTGAAAAGGAATCAAACCAAACAGAAACCGAAGAAAACGTTAATCGAGAGAATCTAAAGGACTAAAAGGTGAATATTATTTGTTTGCAAAGCATCAACGCCGAGCAGAGAATCGTATAAAACTTTGATCAGTAATTGTTGCGTGATAATAAATTGTGAACCTGTTGTTTCAATATACGTTGGGTCGTTCATTGTTTTGATTTAAAGAACACAGGAGTCAGAGAGAACCGACTTGAAATAATCCAAAACCCAACATATATTCTGGTGAGCCCGACGTGATTGAAAGTCGGAGGGAAATTATTGGAAGCTAGTAAAAAAGGAATTTTAAAAAAGAATTAGTACCGACGTGATTGCAAGTCGGCGGAAAGTTACTAAAGTTAGTGAAAAAGTTAATTATTGGAAAAGTACTACAGACGTGATAGAGAGTCGGCTGAGAATCATTGAAAGTAGTGGAAATTTGTGAAAATAGTGCTAAAGAGATTATTAAAGGCTATTATTGGGAGATTTAAAAGAAGTTGAAAAGTAATTTTAAATTATTGTTTAACGTTTGAAGTTTAGCTCAAAGTGAACCGATACAACCTCAGAAGTCAGAAACAAGTCCAAATGGCAAATGATAATGCTGTTATGCCTCTCAATAGAGAGATGATTGATTTCGTAAGTTGCCAGAAATTACCCGTCAATCAATATGGAGGAGACCCTGTTGAATTTGCAGATTTCATGGGAGATTATTATATGTACGCCTCAGCATACGGATGGACACAAGCCATTATGGTTCAGAGATTCCCACTCTATCTGAAGGGTGCGGCAAGAGAAGCCTGGCAGCAAGTCGACAAACGAAATGTTGGTAATGATTGGACAAAATTGAAGGATGCAATGGCACTGAAACTGGTTGGTGGAGATATCAAAAGAATCATGCGACAGAAATTTTATAATCGAGTTCAAGGTCCAGATGAATCGGTCAGTGAGTTTGCGTATCATCTGACCACTTTAGCAGATAAAGCCTTTGAAGTTAAACCAGACCAAGCAGATATGGCCAAGCAGGTTAAAGAGCTGTTAGAAGATCAGTTTATAACCGGAGTCCACTCCGAAATCAAAAAGGCCCTATTTTATGTGGATTTTTCCAATTTCGATGAGCTCGTGAAGAAAGCCATAAAGATAGAGCTGAATTTGAAAAGTGCAAAAAGATCAGATGCTTTTGGAGTTAATGTGGAGAGACGTGAGCGGTCAATTACGCCTGTGAGAGCACCATGGGATGAAAAGAAAATAAATCAAATCAGTAGTCCAATTTTGAGACCAAATAATAGATTTCAAGCCAGTAGATCAGCCATGAACGTACAATCAAATGGACAGGTAAATAATCCTCAATGCGAACATTGCAAAAAGTCCGGACACTATTCAAATCAATGTTGGTTCAAATATGGGAAAAATCCCAGCCCTAACAAGAGATTCACAGACAACAAACGGATCAGCAGTGATGTCGAATGCTATCGATGTGGGAAGAAAGGGCATATTAGCAGAAACTGTTTTACCAGATCAAGATCATCGTCAACGTCACCTTCACCACAAAGGGACAAAGTGAATACAAATGGACAGATCCAATGTCATTCGTGCAAGGGATACGGCCACATGGCGCGATCATGCCCAAGGAACTCAGAGAGATTCAGCAGACCTATATTAAAGAAATCGATCAGATTCCAAGAAGATATGCCAAACACTAGTAATATGACATATGCTCAGAGAGAGGAATTTCAAGACAAAATGGAAAAGGAATTTCGAGAAATGCGACAGAAGCTAAACAAACTAGTGGCTAAATTTGAATCAGGTGAGGAAACTGAATCTCATATGATAATTGGAACCGTGTCAGAAGGTGAGGGAAAACCTGCTACGAAAGTGCGAAAAATTGCATCAGTGAGAATCCAACTGCACTGTTAGCCCGAGTTGAAAAATGGCTTGAGAAAATGGAAACTGACAACTCCCAGTTGAAACGATGGATCGCAGAACTCAGTGTGATGTCACTAACCCAAAGCGAACTAAAGAGAGCCATAAATTTATGTGCAAAGTTATTCAAAGGAAACAGAGACGATGAGATACTTAAGCAAATGCAAAAGTTTGGCAAGGCTTTACGGTCAACAAGGGATTTAGCTGATATCATAGTGGAAACGATGGGACTTGATAACGTGAAGTGCCAATTCCGTGTAAATGCCTACGGACAAATCAGAGAGCTAAAGGAGCGAATACTGCGTCAATACAGTGGATGGCAAGTGCAACTAAAATTTGAGAATCGATGTCTGAAAGACGAGGAGTACTTGGTAGATTGCGGTCTGATACCAGGCTGGAAAAATAAAGTAAATGTTGTTAATGCTGTTAATACTTTGAATTCAGACAGACAAAATTGGGAAAAGATACTAGCAGATTTACAAGATACCCTGTATGCAGGGAATAGAGATAAAATTAATGCGAGTATCGACTTCATAATGAGCATCGAAATGGATCGAGACATGAAAGAAGGGCTGTTTGAATGCATCGTACCGTATACGAATAAACCGACGAGTTATCAGGCAAAGCTAAAAGAGGTAATTCGAAAACTAGGACATGATTATGAGGCGGCAGACGATAGTGCGAAGTCTTTGATAATAGCGTTAAATATTGCGGATCAAAGGATTGAATATTATCAGGAACATTGGAGTGTAAAAGCAAAGAAAATACGACAAAAAGCAGCGGAGATATTAGGTAATGAAGGAATTATCGTGTTGACGTTCAAAGGACGAGAATTGGATGATGACGAATATTTGTTAAACTACGGATGTAACCCAAATTGTATTAATAATGTGTACGCAACAAAACAAAGTGATGAAATGGAAAGAGATGCAGTAATAGTACCGTTTTGGCCTCTGTATGAGGAAATGGATAATGATAATGTAGAGATTAAAACTGAAGTTGTAGATGACCCAGGAGAAATTGATCAAGAAATTAATGAATTGCAGAGATTAGAAACAATGGAAAATGAGGAAATGAGATCGGAAAATGAAGTTACAAGGGATGTTGAGGAAATGATCACCGATAATAGGGTACTACCGAGCATAGATGAGATGAAGTGAAGAGAACTTCGTTGAAACGAAAAATGACATTGCGATATGTCGGGAAAAACAGAATGATGCGGAAATTGAATCTTCGAGTTTAGATGAATCAAGCGAAACTGAGCGTTTAGATGAATCAAGCGAGACTGAGCGAATATTAAAAAGTTTAGTTACGGAATTGTACTTGTTAGATGAAACTGAAACAGAAGATGATACTTCGGAGGGGGAGAAAAGAGTTGTAAAAAGATTGGCAACGGAATTAAAGAGGAGATTACCGTCGATAATTAAAAGAAATTATGAAGAAAAGGAATTTTGTGAGGAAGCGGTAATTGAGGACCTAACACGAACCGAGTCGGATCGAGATGTAATATTGACAGTGCTAGCCTATATAATATTGGAGATTGGTATTTATGGTTGTCTGGAAAGTGACAATTCAAAATCATTGATAAAGAAAGCTACTGAAATGACGAATAAATATTTGATGAAGTGGATCGCAAACAATGGCGGATGGGAAAAGTTGATACAAAAGGCTGAGAGCCCAAAAACAGAGACAGTAAGGAAAAGGGGAAAACTCGCATTTCCATGGTTGATGATTTCTATTATTATGTTATTGGGAATAATAAACACGACGAATTCATTGGTGGCATACGATTGCTCCCAAACCGAAATGGGAAGAGTATATTCATTGGTAAACGTAGCAGAGTGTTCGGATGCATATCCAGTAAAATTTAAAGTGACAAATCCAGTAAAATATCATGTATATCAAGAATCTGGGTTTCGACGAGCAAAGTTGAGAGAGTGTACAGTGAAACGAACTACTTTTGTATTTTATTGTGGAAAATGGAGCCACTCATCGATGTTGAAAATGCAATCGATACCGAGACCGATAGAAATAATTCCAGAGAATTGTTTGGCAGCCTTTCAAACAGGACAGTTGAAAATCAATGCAGATATTAAACTACAAGCAAAGCTTAACCACAAAATCCGTGAGACTGTAACCGTGCGAGGGATAATAAAGTCGAATGGTGATTGCCAAGGAGAGCCATACAAAGTAGACGATGCTATAATTGACAAAGCCGTGGTTGTGGAAGAGTACATGTCAGAATTAAGAGAATTTGATGGATGATTTGATGATGATACTGGTAAACTACAAACACATCCATTCTGCAACATGAAACAATCTAGCTGTCAGACAGGAGAATCAATCTTGGTGTACGATGTTGATACCAAAAAGTGCAATTTAGTGCAATTGAAGTCAATGAGTTTTAAAGAAATAACGGGAGAGCAGATCAGGGAAAAGCCTGAGAAAATAAGAATGGATCCAGCAACGAGTACAACAACAAGAATCACACCTCTACGGATGAAAGATACTCCAACAGTGTTAATGTCAACCTCGGAGGAAGATGGGATGCGATTCCTGAGAAAAGAAACTAAAACAAAGTGTGGACAAAATGTCTATGAGACAAATTATAAAGGTATATATGTATCTCAGAAGATGATTACAGAGGCCCAAACAAACATACATGCCGGAGATATTAAGTTGACAAATTACTTTAATAACAAAATAGATTATTTATTTCACTTTGGTCAAAATACTGTTGAAAATGTGTACCGAGAAGTTATTATAAATGATTGCAATCTCAACAAAGAAATACTCCGAAATCGGATGGCAATGGCTATAACCAATCCTAATTTGGTAGCACCAATGTTAATTACAGAAAATGGGGTGTTTGCCAGAATTTTCGGTGAAGCACTATATAGCTATAAATGTAAAGCGGTACCAGTTAAACTGACAAAGTATGACCAATGCACCAACGAGTTACCAGTAAATTTAAATGGAAAGTTGCGATTTATGGAGCCTGTAACACGAATCTTACTGGAAGAGGACGTGAAACCGAAAGTATTACAGTGTAATAGATTGTTGGCACCATTATACAGACTAACACCAGAATCTTGGATTGCATTACCAGATCATCGAGAAGCAAAGACACCGGAAAACTTAGAATTGATAGAATTACAATATCTGGTAAATTTTACGTCGTTAGAAAAATTGTCACAAAGTGGAATTTACTCGAACGAAGACATTGAGGAAGCTCGCAGAAACTTGTTATTTCCATCAAAGAAAGAAAGAGTAATAATGGAAATGGTAGATACAATTCTCCCAAGCGGAAGTGGAAAGGAGAATTACGAGTATTTGTTAACTCCAGATCATTACAAGAAAGCGACGTATAATACAATGAAAAAGATCTGGGGAAAGTTTATGTTCATTGGTCAAGCGTGTGCCGGATTGATTGGAATTTATGTAATATGCGTTGTAATCAAAGTGATAATATCGCAGGTCCTGTCAACACACCGGTTATACGCGATCACAGGTTGGTCGTGGAAACTAGTAATTGGTTGCATACCATTATTGGCTAGATTCTTCATTACTCATCATCAATATCAGGAGTTGGAGATACTCAAGGCTCGAATATTCAAGAAGAAAAAGGTGAGCTACGCTAGTACAACCCCTTCAAGGGACGAGAACAATGACAATGACAACGAGGGTGATAGTGCACCGTTATATGTTGACAATCAAGAACTAAGTG